>JBCNYG010000022.1:43045668-43057070 GCA_039654305.1 Porochilus rendahli | reverse complement strand
TTTTTGTGTGTCTGTGTGTGTGTTTGTGTGTGTGTGTGTGTGTGTGTGTGTGTGTGTGTGTGTGTTTAAAGGACTTTTCCTTACCAATGTTAAAACTAACCCTTAAATAACCCCCAGGGAATGTTACAGGAACGGTCTGTGTTTGCTGCGGTCCACCAACAAAAGTTCAGTGTTAGGCTGGGAACATTTTGGTTACGGCATTCATATGAATGTTACTTGGACCTGTAGCACATACATAAACATGGTTGTAGATCAAGAATCCCAATTCACAGAAAATGGCAACGGTATTTACTAATGGTAGTGGTCTCACTTAGCAGGATGTGCTCTGTCACACTGAACATATTAAATTTCATTAGGGTGACCACACCCTAGAAGGAATCTAAACTGATCCCTCTACAAGCACATTGTGTCAGGATCAGTTTAGATTCCTTCTTCAAGGGTGTTGTCGCCCTAATGAAAAAGAAAAGAACAGCATTAAACAGTATTCAACATCAGTGGACATTCACTCAGATCTCTGTGTTCTTATGGTTGAGCACTGAGAGACTGTATATATTTCCAGATCTTTCAATCGTTCCAATGTGCATTTTTAGTGATTTCCAGTGTAATTAAAACAAATATTTGAATACAAATTAGAACACATTGTACATTACTGTGTAAGAAAATTAGATTTATTTTCAGTGACATTTTTTATTGTGACATTACAATATTTTTTCAATGTATTACTAAATTATAATATTTTATCATACAGGTGTAATGTACATACTAAGGATGTAAAAAACATTATTATCTTAATGCATATTACCAAAATGCCACATGACAAACAAAAACAGTTACTTTATGCTCAGGGTGATGTTAAACCAATTATTTGTCAGTCCTTTATTCTCAGAATAGGAATAAATCTAGAATCCCTGGTGACCATTGTATATCTCCAGGAGATCCCTGACTGTATTCACATGACACATGACAGTACTCTGAACTATTATTAAAGTTGTAGAGGCTATTATGTAATCACAGGTGTAAACCCAATCTATTGCTAAAATGAAATTAGTAGTAGTAGTAGTAGTAGTAGTAATAATAATAATAATAATAATAATAATAATGATAATGATAATAATAATAATAATAAAACAATTACATTTCAATTATATAACTACAAAAAAATTTTCTAATGGAAAATATAAAATAAAAAATATATATTTGTCCTATTTGGTCTTTAAAGTCGACTTGTGCTGTGATTATTATTAGGTGGGCCCTAATGTTTGGGCCCTAAACCAAAATGTTTGAGAATCCCAGTGTTAAGTTCCATTTTCCAACCCTGGTCCTGGAGCAAGGTCTTGTTTCTGAGATTTTCATGTTTCCCTACAGTCACAGACTCACTTCCGCACCTGAAGAGCTGTTAATGAGAGGATTAGTTGAATCAGGTGTGTTCAAGCGAGATGTGCAGGTTAGGGGGTTTTATTCCAGGACCAGGATTGGGAGCATGGACTCATATTATTGACACAAAGGGGGATATTTTATTGAAACCAGGAAGTGTTTGTATGCGCTTCTCTGATTGGCTGATTGGCACGGTGTCACGTGGAGGACAGTCCAATAGTGATGTGCCACACTCTGGTTACTTTGAGGAGCTCCGAGTTCGTCCGTTTGGGCCGCCTTTCTCTCTCCGGTCCACAGGGTCTGTTTCACTGGGCTTCATCTCACATCTGAATAACCCAGCAATCTCATCAAGGCTCTCACCCTTTCCTGAGGCGGACGTGCAGGACGCTTTTTCGTGATGCTGCCCGTATTATTTGTCGCGTTTGTTGCTGCAGTGGCTCGGGCCAGCGATGTGCTCGAGTTCACAGATGATGATTTTGAGAGCAGAATTGGAGACCACGATTTAATCCTTGTTGAATTTTTTGCACCCTGGTAAGTAAACGTGAGACTGGTGTCTGTGCTGGGAAGTGTAAAGTGCAGGCGTTTCCTTTTTAAGTATGTTGGAGATTTAATTTAATGCTCATCGTTCATAGTCAAAGTCAAGGCCTATAGTAACATTCCTGAAACCTTATTCTTTTATATCTTCGCTTTCAGTTTCAGTCCTGAGCTGATGCTCTTAGTTTCCACCGTCTCCATCGGTGTGTTCTGTTAGCCTTGAAACTGTGAACTTGTAATGATATCCTTAAATGTAATGAGTTGCCTAAAGGTTGTTTCATGTCCAAGATAATAATAATAATAATAATAATGTATTCCAGGTCTCTATCCGGTTATGAAATGGGCTACAAGCTAGCTCAAATAAATTAGCGTAGCTAGCTCACGGTACTTCCTTTTAGCATTGTGCTAATTGTTACACAAATTTAGGTCATTTATGCTTTTTTTAAAATTGTTTTTTTAAAGCCCAACGTACACAAAAGCGGTGTAAATATGAATATTTAACTTCCCAGTTCAGTTTAGATGGCTAATATTAGGCTTGTGTACGCTCCATTCGTGTGAGTGCATGCTAGCTAGCTTCATGGTCTGATTGGCTGCTATTTGTCGCTTTGAATTTTGGACTTTTAAGTTCAACATGTCCGCTATATCATTTGCACTCACTAAATTCCGCACGGTAATTCATAATTACTGCGTTAGAAATTAGTGATTTTCTGCCACTTCACCCAAAACCAGAGGCTGTTTGGAGGCGAGGCGTCCTCATGTTGTAACGCTGTGATTGGTCCACGAAGTTTCGTTGGCCGCATCTGATTGGCTCGTATTTGAGAGTTCGTAGTGCGGCAGAGGGATGAAGGGGAAACTTGGTAATGAGTTTGGAAGAAAGTTTTAACCCTCGTCGTTTCGGCACAGCGCACGGACAGGTTCATAAGACTAGTGGCTCTGGGGATCTTTATAAACTATTATTTCCCTCGTCTGTGATGAAGTGGAGCTCCATAAAGCTCTGACTCCTGATATCTTCACTTTTAGGTGTGGTCACTGTAAGAAACTCGCTCCCGAGTATGAAGCTGCTGCTACTCGCCTCAAAGGCACTGTCCCACTTGCTAAGGTAAAATACTGCATTTTCCTCCGTCCTACATGTGGATCCTATTCATCAATAGCAGTAAAAATACACAATTTCCCATGGGATAAAGACAATATTCTGATAAACCTACTAATGATTTTCCATGCTGGTGTACCAGTCATGGGCATTTCAGAGTAAAAAGTGTAAGGTGACTCCTGATCCACTGTTCAGTTTAAAATTCCTCTCAGAAGACTAACATCATGCTGTTCATATTTTATTTGCTGTTGCTTAGGTGGATTGTACAGCCAGCTCCAATGTATGCAGTAAATATGGGGTAAGTGGATACCCCACCCTGAAGATTTTCAGAGACGGAGAGGAGTCTGGGGCTTATGATGGTCCAAGAACTGCAGGTATGACTTTCATGTCATTTATAATAATAATGCAGGTGGGACGTCAGTTTGTCCATGTGTAATCATTTAAATTGTGCGCCAGAAGATGGAAACGGTTCGTCATTAGATGTGGCAGTTACTTCTGCTAGGCAATTGAAATGTGCTTTTTTTGATATTTTATTTCTGCAATTCCAATTTTCTGGCATGTGGAGGCTAGTGGTATATATGTCATCTGAGAACTCGTTTTAAATTGATCTTTCTTTTTTAGATCTATGAGTAGCTTCCTTTTTTTGTATTGTAATTCTGCAAAAAAAATTTTTTTTTGGTTTGCCCCTTCCCCCCCTGTTTTTATTTGCACCCATCTTGTGGGGTGAGATTATCTGTGTTGATTATTCCCTCTACATCCTGCTCCTTGTCCTGGGGAAAAATGTCTTGCAAGATAATGAAGCCACACCCCCTGTTTATATTTGCAGTTGGGAGAAATGGCCTTGACAGATAGCCTTGCTGCTTTGTGGAACCAGGGACCTAAATGATTTTGAGTAAATGTATGCCATTTTATTCCCCCCATAGATGGGATTGTGAGCCACCTTAAAAAGCAGGCAGGTCCCGCCTCAGTAGAGCTGAAATCCGAAGAGGATTTCGGGAAATTTATTGGAGACCGTGACGCGAGTGTTGTTGGTGAGCCGATTTTTATTACAATTAAGGCTCCTGTCTTGCTAAATGTTTGTACTTTGATACACAATACATCATAAATGTTAAGGAGAAATTGAGTTGAAACATTGTGTTCAGGATTCTTTGCTGATGCTGGAAGTGCTGCACAAGGCGAGTTCCTGAAGTCAGCCAGTGCTTTGAGGGAATCGTACCGTTTTGCTCACACAAATGTGGACGCTCTTCTGAAGAAGCACAACATCGGGGGGGAGTGAGTAGGCCTTGTTTTTTTTTGGCTGCAGTTTGCTTTCACTTTTGGTGTTTGTCAAGCCTTACAAGGAAACCAGTAAACCACACCTTAATCAACCACTGCACACAGTTACCAGGGGAAAATACTTGGTGAAAATCCTGCAGAAATCATGCATTGCACACACGTGGTGCACCATGTAACACCACCCAACCATCCAAGGTCAGGCCTCGTTCCATATAGGGTAAAGGATTCATCTATCACTTTGGTCTTGTAGGGAAACACTCATTTAGTTAATTAAAAATGATGTTGGCATGAATGTGTTAAGGCAGTCAAGTCTTAGAAAAACACTCAAGGTGTGTGTGTGTGTGTGTGTGTGTGTGTGTGTATATGTATGCATGTATGTGTGTGTATATATATAATTATTATTTTTTTTTTAATTCAGTCTGTCAAGTGAGAATTTTTTTTTTTCCTTTTTTTTTTTTTTTTTTTTCTTCTTTCTTGAATTATCAATTTATTTTAGCATATGTCCTGAGCCAAGAGAACGCTGCATAGCCGTCAGCGTGTTTCTGCCCTGCGGTGGCCTGGCGAGCTGTCCAGCGTGTACTCTGCCCTCGCCCAGAGTCGCCAGCCTCCCCGCGACCCTAATTGGGAATAAGCGGTTCAGAAATGAATATATGAATGAATATTTCCAGAGCCTGTTTGAGGTCTGGATTTGAAGAGTACACCTGACTTTCAGATTTTAATCAGTGACCTTCTGTTCCTTTTTTTAAGTACCATGTTGATCAGTGGCTTTTGTTCCTTTTTTCAAGTACCATGTTGATCAGTGACTTTTGTTCCTTTTTTTTTTTTTTTTTAAAGTACCATGTTGATCAGTCTTTAAATTTTTTCTTCTCCTTCTTCAGGGGTGTCATCCTGTTTCGGCCACCTCTCCTCGCTAACAAATTTGAAGACAGCAGTGTTCAGTTCGATGGGGAGAAACTCACTAATGCCAAGCTCAAGAAGTTCATTCAAGAAAATATGTAAGATTCCTTTTTTTTTCTTCTTCTTTTAAGGACTGTTATAATTCCAGCTCATTTTTATTAAGACCAGTTGATGTATTTCTGTGGCAGTTTTGGAATATGCCCTCACATGACTGATGATAACAAAGATCAGCTGAGAGGTAAAGACCTGTTGGTGGCCTATTATGATGTGGACTATGAGAAAAACCCTAAAGGTTCCAACTACTGGAGGAACAGGTATACTTTCATGTTCTTTTTAATGCTTGACAAATATATTTAACCATTGATGCAACTCTCCATTGTTTTGCTACTGTTGTGCAATTAGGATTTAATATGCAACAAGAAACTAAAAAGTAAAAGCTCCTCTATGCTCGTAAAGCCGAATATCTGTGACATTTACTCTTTATGAAGGGTCATGAAGGTGGCTAAGAGTTTCCTGGATCAGGGAAAGAAGCTGAACTTTGCGGTGGCCAATAAACATCTCTTCAGCCATGATGTGTCTGAGTTGGGTCTGGATTCCAGCAGTGGAGAGCTGCCTGTTGTCGGCATACGAACTGCCAAAGGAGATAAATATGTCATGCAGGAGGAGTTTACGTAAGTAGTGCTAAATTCTGCATCCAAACCCATGGTCTGTAAATTTCACTTTATTTTCATTAGCCTGTCGTAGCAGTTTCTCTGATCAGAAGACTGGCTTTTGTTTGTTGCTTCCGGGTGATGTTTCAATTGATGTGCTTAGAGCTAGAAACTGTGATTCCTCCCACAGTAGTCATAATTATTTTTCTGAAAGAAGCATATGGGTAGAAAAATGACTGAAAACAACATCTTTTGTTTAAAATCATTCTTAAATTCGCAAGGTCCATGCTGATGTGGAAGCAACTTTTTTGCTACTACTGAATTAATAAAAAAAAAAACAACAATCTAATAGAATGTGGGTGGCCCACCTCCACTGTCCCCACCCTTGGGTGTTGTTAAAACCATGCTTAGTTTCAAATATATGCTGCCTAAGACTCGGTCACAGGTTTTTACCCCCCTATCATCAGCCCAACTCTTTAAGGTGTGTTTTTTGTTATTTTTTACTTAACATTTTTTCTTATGGAATTATGCAGTGGGAAATCTCGAGTTTTGACTGAATCTACACATTAAATGACTGGGAAGACATTGCTTTTGTTTTTTTGTTTTTTTTTTGGCAATTTTTGAAAAAAAAAAAAGTTTATTAATTAGGCACTGTTAATTTAATGCAGCCGTGACGGGAAGGCCTTGGAGAAATTCCTTCAGGAATACTTTGATGGAAATCTGAAACGTTACCTGAAATCTGAGCCCATTCCAGAAAGCAATGATGGCCCAGTTAAAGTAAGTATTTATTTTTTTCCCCTTCAACTTTATATTAATAATTTCTTGGTTTCGGGTTTTTACTACTTCTATACAATTTTGGTTCCTTGTTTAGGTTGTTGTGGCAGAGAACTTTGAGTCTGTTGTGAATGATGACAGCAAGGATGTTCTCATTGAGTTCTACGCACCCTGGTGTGGCCACTGCAAGAGCCTTGAACCTAAATACAAAGAACTTGGTGAGAAGGTGAGTGTTAAGTGTTACTTAAAATGAAGTAGTTGGGCTTTTAGCAAAAAGCAACTAGTAAAACAGATTGGATCAATTATGATAATTGGCTATTTCGTTGCGCAAGTTATAGGTCCAGTGTATTGGATAGGCTTTTGTTTTGCTTGGTAACTTAATGAAGTATTCTGAAGAAATGCAACATTAATGTAGAATCTTGTGGAGAGTGTATGAATATAGACACAGTGAAGTATACAATTTGCTTTGTAGGGGACAAATCTGCCTTTTTTTTTTTTTTTAAACCACAGTAAGTGGAGAAATTTCATTCTACAAACTATTTTGATCTATTTATTTTAAATTTTTAACACAGTGACCATGCTCAGCAGGAAACTTGTATTATGGCAGGTGTTTTTCTGAGTTTTGTCAGCGATTCTGCATGTTCATTTGTGTGTATGACTTACCAAGAGAACGGGAAAAAAGCTAGTTAACAGTAGTTTACTGCAGTAAGGTTAAATGTCTTGGGTTACTGAGAGTTTAAAAAAAATAATAAACACCAACACACTACTGCTGTGATGTCTTGGGTTGTCTAGCTCTGGGTAAATAGATAACAGTAAATAGATTAGAACAAGACTGAATATTTAACCACCTTTTGATGTGACTTTGCAGCTCGCCGGTGATCCCAATGTTGTCATCGCTAAGATGGATGCCACAGCTAATGATGTGCCATCTCCGTATGAAGTCAGAGGGTATGTACTCTTAGGACTTGATTAGTTGTTTGGTGTGTTAGCAGTTTGGAAACTTCAAGTATGTGGCTTAGAAATGGAGTTAAGAACTAAAAGACCCATTGAGCACTGAAACACTGCATTCCAATCTCTTGAAATTTCCTGGCATGCTTGTCTTTTTCAGGTTCCCCACCATCTATTTCTCACCAGCAGGGCAGAAACAGAGTCCAAAGAGATATGAGGTTTGTTCCTTAATCTGTACTCAAGTACAGTATTGAATTCAAAGGAGGACTCTGGTGTTCCAGTTGTAGCTAACTAGCTTCTATTTGATTTGCTTCCAGGGAGGTCGTGAAGTCAGCGACTTTATTTCATATCTGAAGAAAGAGGCGTCCAACCCACTGGTGGTAAAGGAAGACAAGGAGGAGAAGAAGAAATCAAAGAAGAAGAAGTCTGAGTTATAAGTTATCAACTGGCAAAAAAGATCTGACATGAGTCATCTTTGGGAGCTAAATTATAGTCCGACTTTAGTGAACAACCGAAAGCTCTGCCGTAATGTCGGCTCTCTCTTGGGCCAGCTGCTCTGGGGACACTGTGGAAGTTGTCAGGCCAGGCCTTTATGTGGGTTTTTTTTTTTTTTTTTTTTATAAATAACGTCACAGGTACAGTGTGGTCAAATTCGCTTTCCCCACACTGTACCTCAACAAATGCACTTTGGTTTTGAGACCAAGTCCAGTCACATTTTCTTTCACATGGGAAGTGGGGTGGGTGTTAGTGAATAATTGGGACGTTCATTTTGCTTTTTTTGTACCATATCTTGTTTTTGTACATTTGGAGAGATTGTGAAGTAAAGGCCTACTAAACCAAGAGCTGTGTTTATGCTTCTATAAACCCATAAACATCATGTGATCTCAGCTGTGCTTCTTGGTGGCTGCTGTTTTCTTTAATGCTTGAACAAAATTGACTTTTTTATTTATTTTTTTTTTTTTAAACCTGTCCAGCATCATAGCAAGCAGAATGGCAGTCTGGTTGCAGTGTTGCGCTGAACAAATTTGCTTTTCCAAGGGAAGGTTTTATGAGGGGATAAAAAGCTCCTTGATAATCTGATTTATTTATTTACTGTTGATTTGTGTTATGGAACCCATGCAATCCTGCCGGACCTGACAGATAAAGAAAGAAGACAGGTGACATAAGCAAAAGTAAAAAGGAGACAGCACCAGTGATATAAAGCAACGACCCTTAAAAACTGCTATATTTGTACATAAACACAACATTAATTTTTTTTTATTATTTTGAAACGCAGGAACTAGCTTGTTAGTTGTTGCACAGGGAATTAATCTGTGGTTGACTTTGTAGGTAAACCTGCTTGCAAATTCTTGTATTTCTTGCTTTAGCCAGACATCAAAATGAAAGCTAAACCTTGAAGAACCTGTTGGTCTTGGATATCCAGCTAGGGGTACGTGCTTTACTCAATCTGAACACTGCACATCATAGTAGTAATCACCAGGTGGCAGTGTAATCAAACGCTTTAAATCTAGCTGGATGATTACTGATGACTTTTATAATAATCACAAGTTAAATATTACCCAACAAATAGTTTAATTTATCTCCAATGTTCTCCATCTCCAAGCAACAACAACATAGCAGCCATGAACAAAAAAAAGTATTTTTTTATTTACGAACATTACAAATCTAAAGATCACCCAGTTAAAACATACAAAATATCTCATGGAAAGGCATGCATGCATTTGTGGTTTCTTGATGATCCACCAGGCACTTCTGTGCAATATCAATCCAACAAAATGTCAGCTTCTAGCTTTGAATAATGAAGTAATTCATGTGATTTATCAGCCTGAGTGGTCATGTTTGAAAGCAGACAGCAGCACTGATATGGTGCAGAGCTGAAGACTTCCTGCCAGGCATAGCTGGTGATAAAACCTCAAGACTATGGAACTGCAATCATCATTGCAATCAAGTGTGGTGATTTAAAAAAGCAACACATTCAAAATGTCAAGTTGAGAAAATACGGTACATAATACTAAGTACAGACAAGTACTGGAAATGTCTAGTTTGTATTTTGGTTTTAGATCAAATTATCACAAAACAATTTAATGTGACACTTTATACAACACAATCAACAACTGCAAGGAAAATGCATTTTCACTCTTTACAGAATTCAAGCTTGTACACAAACTTTGCTTCCTTTTAGCACTTTCATCAACTGACAAAATTAGTATAGCAGAAGCATGACAGGACACTTCACCTTTCCCATAACATTTATAAGCCCTAAGACACAATGCTATTTCTCTTGTGCATGATAGCTCTCACACAACTGTTCATTCAAACATCGCTGTAGCCAGCCCCGTTTGTTTGAAGGTCTCAGCTACGTGTTTGGAGTGCTGGATTTTGGCGGAAAGGGCTTCAAACACATCATTCTGATCCTGAGCAGTGGCAGTCCTGTAGATAAACAATCCCAAAGACTCCAGGCCCCTCATACCGAGGTTCACACCACAGCCTTTCAGTAAAAAAATAAAAAAATAAAAAAGGTATGGGAACTGTACTCAGGTAAGACAATTTACAGCATTAAATACTCACATTATCACTTATCAATCTTGATTCAATCTTTATTCACTATATCATGAACAAAACAACTAAATATGTATATGTTATGACAAGTATTTAAAAGCCTCATTATTAAATAAAGATGAATGTAATATATCTGAAGTTAAGTAGTCTATACAATCTTTAGTAATTACAGTATCACAAATGTAGTATCATATGTGACTCAAAATGTTCTGAGATAGTGGAACAACAAGCTCCAGACTTGGTCCATACTTCAAGCAATACTATATTGAAATATTTCCATGGCCACTTCAATTTAAACATTTTTCAAGATGGATGGCCTCTACAAATAGAAATTCACTAAAACATTACATACAGGTAATGGTATTTTGTTTTCACGGTGGCCATCTTGAAAACGGCGGAAATTGTGATGCCAGTGATGAATACAGATTGCATATAATCAGAAGACTCTTCTTACCGGATATCCTGCTTGTATCAGTTAGTTAACTGTTTCATATATGGGAGGAAAGCAACCCCTCTAAGATTGTTCCTACTGCTAAAAAAGCAGAATGTAGCATGGTCATGCGTGTGACAGGAGCGAGCTATAGGATAGGTTAAATGCAAAGCCAAATTCCCCCTACAGCCTGAATATAGTCTATCAAATCAAAATAAAAAATAATGTTCTCCCCATGGGGGCGGTACGGTGGCATAGTGGTTAGCACGTCCGCCTCACAGCAAGAAGGTCCTGGGTTGGATTCCCAGCTCGGGTGTTTCGGGTGTTTCTGTGCCTACTCCACTAACACCACCTGCAAAACATGGTTGCTTCCGCACTTCGGACTGGGACGTTTTCCGGACTGCTGCCAACAATAATGTGAATGACTACGCTGAATATGTTACCGGATACATTTAATAATTGCATCAATGACCTTGTGACACGGCTTACTGTACAGACTTATCCCAACCAGAAGCCGTGGGTCAACGGAGAGGTGCACGCTGGATGGGCAATAATTTCCCTTACAGGATTAATACAGTATAGCATTTTTAATTTTTTTTTAATGGTGTGAAAATGATTCCTCACGCTCCCTAAATCACTCTTTTACTATTTGAGCCCCGATTTTATATCCGTGCCATTAAGGAAGAAAAGAAACTGAAGGTTATAAAGATTATAATGTTCAGAAAGCACACATGAGTGTGATGGTCAGGTGTCTGCAAACATTCATTCATTCATTCATTTTCTGAACCGCCTAATCGTAATTAGGGTCGCGGGGAGGCTGGCGCCCATCTCAGCCGACTCTGGGAGAGGGCAGAGTACACCCTGGACAGCT
>JBCNYG010000022.1:43004864-43024190 GCA_039654305.1 Porochilus rendahli | reverse complement strand
ATATATATATATATATATATATATATATATATAGAGAGAGAGAGAGAGAGAGAGAGAGAGAGAGAGAGAGAGAGAGAGAATGAGAAAGAGAGAGAGAGAAATAGATTTTTCCAGAATATGTTTCTTATATTGAGAGTTTTATCTTTATATTATTCTTTTACTTGGTAGGGAGCAACTGTGTGCCCACAATTTCCTCTGGGATCAATAAAGTATTTATTGTATTAGGTGTACACCATGTTAGCTAAAAAATGTAGCTGGTTAGAATGCCTGTCTATGTCCCCCTATGTCAGAAAATTGAGTAATGCAATCAGACACTGCGTAACCAATGTTTGTTCACCTGTTTGCCTTTTTGAATGTTCCACTCTCTCTGCAGGTTTGCAGGCTTTATTTGTTTTAAAACTTCCCTGTAATGAGTGGATCACTAGATGCCTCTGTTTCAGATTCATTTGTGATGCATCCATATCTTCTTCAGACATTGATTCAATGGAAAATAAAAAAATGCAAACTAAAAATCAGGTAATACTAAAATACACATACAAGACAATAAACTCACCTACTCACTCATGCACCCACCCACACACACACCAGTTGGCAATTAAGAGTAGCCAGTTGACCTAATTATATGTCATATTATGGTTCTAAAGGTTACTGCATGCATGACCACAAGCACAAGATGATACCATGCCATTCTCAGTATCCCAGAGAGTAAAGAGAAGTGAAATAAACTAGCAGTTATATTAAAGTCATTGTTAATCCATTCAGCAGAACAAAAACTTTGGGAATTTTCAATACTGATTAAAAATTAATTAAACTACTATTTTTATACTATTATCAAACACAAAATATCCACTGTTTGCTCATTAACTGTTATCCCACATTCTGTCAACACACTTAGCATCTGGATGTTAGTGTAAAGCTACAACAATGATCTACAAAAAATGGTGAAGATTGGGCCATCTGAAGAAGGCCATCAGACCAGACACAGTAGTAAATAGTAAAAAAAAGGGGGGTCTCCTAATTGATATGTCCAGACCAACAACAAGACAAAACATATGAAGACCTGAAGATAGGAATCAAGAAAATGTGGGGCCTGAGAGCCACAACAATACATGTGGTAAGAGGCACTCTTGGTTAAGAAATGAATGGCGAAATACACTATCAAAATCTCTAGAAACATTACAAGAGTTACAAAAGATAGTCCTACTTGGAACTGTAATATACTCCGGATGACTCTATCAGTTAGATAAACCATCACACCCTCATGGATGCAGTAAGTTCAAGGGCAGGACTTGGGTTAATGAGGGGGAAAAAAAAAGAAACTACATAATAATAATAATAATATTAATAATCATAATCATAATAATAATAATAATAATAACAATGTTCATGTGAATTCATATTAAAGACTAATACATTTTAAAGACAATGTCTCGAACTATGTGATATGTAAAATTTATGACTGCACTTACTGAGTAATGGCTCCTGACAGTTTAGCTCACTGTTTGCATAAAGGAGTGGCCTTCGCCTCTGCTCTTTACTTAATCTGTCACTCTCAATGACCATACCCTTTTGACAGCTCACTTTGCTGTTTATTTTACTTTCAGTTGTAGGGTTTTACACAGCGACCTTGTATGTTGCACGAGAAACCTGCATGCATGCTAATTCTGCTCACTGTTTTGTGAAGCAAAGATGTTTTATTAGCCCACTCCTTTGACTACAGTTCCTTTTCAAGCATTGTATTAAAATGTTAATGTAGAACTCACTCAGCTACAGACCAGAAGGATCCGCAATGCAAATATGACACTATTAATAAATGTCCAAATGTTGGGCCTTTCCTAAAACACAAGATGTTTACATATATAAAAACAATGCAAAAAATTAAACCTCAGAAGAGGACTAACTCATTAGTATACTACCTGACAAATGTGCATGAAATAAATGTAGATGTTAAATGTACATGGTCCTGTCAAAAGGAAGTAAATTTGCCTATTAGGAAGTAAAAAGTGAAAGAGGAAGTTCAAGCAAGAGAAAAAGAACGAGGAAAGAAGTGGTGGCAGTTCCTAAATTAACTGCAATCCAGTGGGGTCAGCTTCATAGTTCCTAATACACAAGTAGTCACTTAAAACAGCTTACTTATGGCACTATAATTATTTAAAACAACCGTGGTCAGATATGATTAAAATAGCTGCATGGATTAGGATTAGGAGTAATTAACTTCTCAGAGGTGTTGGGAGTTGTGCTCGGAGCCCCAAGACTTATTATGTGAGGTAGACTTAAATCATAATCACGCAAAGACAATAAATATAGTCGCAATGTTTGTGTGAATTTCATCTGGGTTCTCCAGTTTCCTCCAATTGCCAAAACAAATAGCTGGACATGCCATGCTAAATTTCCACTGGTTGTAAATGCTGATGTGAATGCGGGACGATGCCCCTTGACTCTTTACGGAATGAACAAACGAACTATATATTAGCAAATATTGAGCTTATGGTTACTTCCTGAAAATGTATGTTAACCAGTGTTCTCCTGGCCCCTGTGATATCCCTGTTTTATGGCCCATCTGCTCTGTATAGTTGTGTGGGAAATCTGATCACCCCTATGGTATAAAGTATATAATCTGTTTAGTGAGAGCACGACCTCACTGACCTTAGTGCCCAAGTGGACTCTCACGTCGACTTTGTGTTTTTTTTGCTCCAGCACGCTGAGCAAGTACTCCTGAAACACGCCGATCCGCGTAAAGAAGTGCTCGTTGTGCCAGCAGCCCTCCATGTTGTCAAAGTCCACGCCGAGACTGAGCAGAAAGCGCACGCTGCGGGGATCCAGGGCAATCTGCTGTGGCCGGCAGAGCAGTGCGCTGCGTGTGCGCTCGTCCAGCACGGTGAGCTTCAGGACCTTACCGCTGCGGACAGCAACCAGCGCCGCCGTTAGTCCCACCGGCCCGGAGCCCACCACCAGCAGCGAGATGCGTGCCCTCCACTGCCGCAGCCCGTCCACGCTCCCCTTCACCACCACGTACACAACCACAGCCAGCAGCGTGCTGAGCGCCGTGTCGTACGCCACGCTGCCATAACGCTCCTGTGCACCGCCGCTGTCTGCGTTCTCCGCCCGTACCCCGTTCATAACGCACTCAGGCGATGCAGGTCAACAACACCGAGCCTCGGACAGCTTTTCCCATCGCGGGTCCCAGAAAAGAGTCAGGGGGTGAAAAGCAAATGAAGATGCTCTCACTCCCTTCACATTTTCTACAGACCATAAAGAAATCCTTCAACTTTGAATGCGTGCACTCGGTGCGTAAAGTCTGAAGAGGTGATGAACTGCCTGCTGAGCACGAGTGATTGTGTCTGTGTGTGTGTGAGTGACCGAGAGAGAGAGAGAGAGAGAGAGAGAGAGAGAGAGAGAGAGCTTGAACTGTCTCGGCACGCCTCTGGAACGGGACCTCGTCCAAACTCACCACGTCGCAGCCCATCAAGCTTTCCACCAAATCAGTATCACAGTACAACTATTCCATACCCACAGATAATAAGATCCTTTTCTACACATGCAGGATTTGCCGCCGATTAAACTGTTCCCATATCATTACTTCCATGGGAAGTTCACGTCTTCCTACAGAAACATTCCCACTGTCTGAATGAGTCAGACAGAGTGAGAATAAACTGAGATAAGAAGAGATGTAAATCAATTAATCTGCTCCGACTCGGTTCAGCACTGACTGGTGTTAACCCGAGGTTAAACAGGACCTTTTTTGTCCTGTGTGGTGCGCTCAGCATTATTCAGCACAAACACAAGCACTGCTTGAGCTGCACTGTCTCCTGCAACATGAACTGACAATCTCTTTTTAGGTTATTGATCAAGGGAGCTAAAACAAGAGTAGTCGATGAAGGAGATAACTCTTGAAGAGACCCGAGGCTTTATTCAATGACAGCACACAAATCTATTTTATGAAAGGAGTCGAGGTGAAGTAATATTTGTCTGAACCAAATGATGGACTTTGTAGAGATAGCAGTCTTAGAAAAGAGAATAACCCTGTTCTACTAAATGTTCTAAATGTTCTATATAAAGACCAACAGAAAACCGGTCCATCCAGAAGCCCTTCTGGAAGCTAAGGTTCCTTAAACATCGAGTGAACATTTTATTAAGAACCTCTTTCTAGTAAATGAATAAACCCATTAAGGTAGGAATAAATCATTCATTCACTTTCCGATATGCAAAGGTTGGGGCTGGAGCCTATCTTAGCCAGTTGTGGGCAAAGGTGGGGCACATCCTGAAACATCTCACCAGTCCATTACAGGGTCAACACATTCAGCTATACACACACTCACACCTAGGGGCAACTAGGAAACACCAGTTAGCCTAACATGCATGTCTTTGGACTGAGGGAGGATACCCGAGTACCCAAAGGAAACTCACGCAAGCACAGAGAGAACCTGCATACCTCACACAAAAACAAACACTCTGAGCCTGGAACTTGATCCCTGGACCTTCTTGCTCTGAGATGGATGTGTTGATCACTACGCCACCATATCGCCATGACTGGATGGTATAGTATAACACTTAAAATAATCATGTGTGATTATTATATTTATAATATAGTTTATATTATATATATGATATAAATAATGACGTGTTGATAAAATGAAGCTGAGTTCCTATTACTTCACTAAAGTTGATTGCCTTTCTGTAAGAGCACATTCTAAAGTTTTTTTATTCTTTATGTCACCATCATTTCAAATAACTTCACAGTGATACTTTTAAGATAACAGTGAATTGACTGAGGATCACAGAATATTCTTTCAGCTGTTTACAATTACATTTAAAGTGGCAGTTTCATGGTTGAAGAAAATAGCATTGATATCATGAATGGTGTTATTATACAAGACATACTTATTCATTTACTGTAGATGGAAATTTAGTTTATGAAGATATAAGTTGGGTTCATACATTAATTTTGTTTGGGGGTACAACAGAATCTCAACCTGTGAAAACTATTTAGCCCAAAAAGACTACGCTGAAAATCATGACACAACCCCTTTAATGTTTGGAACATTGGTTCTTGCGATCACCTATTTTATACCAGCTGAAAACATTTGTTGCTACAGGAATCTTTTTTTTTCTATTTATCATAAAAACAACTGCACCTAAAACCTAGAAAGTGCAAAGTCTTCTGTCGTAAAGGGTGACATAAAACCTACTGACTGTTTCAACTTGCCGATACTGGAGACTACTACTAAAGCTTTACAACAAAACAATGTCAACAGCTGCATTTTTTTCTGCTCATTTTTTAGCCTGCTTATTCTTAGTCTTAGGTTATAGTAAGTATCTGTAATACAAGTCAGTATGAATAAGCTGTTGCTACAGAAACCTCGGGATATTAGATTTAAAAAAAAAGTTTTATATGAATTATGTCTGGCACCATTCTTCAAGTTGCACTTAAAAAAAAGAAATTCACCATCATCTGCTGAATCAGAACTCAACAGCACAGATGGTTAAAACAGACATATACCTTGTGTGTGTGTGTGTGTGTGTGTGTGTGTGTCTGGCTTCATCTTTGCACATAAACTCCTTAATTAATTGATTCCTTAATCAGTTGCACCATTAGCCTTCCTGCCTACACAGAGTAATGTGACTTTGAATAACCGAGCTCTGCTGTCTTTGCTTTTGAGAATTCTGTCCATCTTAGGACTTCCTCTTAGCTACAGTTGCCATGGGCTTACTCTTTGCTTTCAGAATAATTGCAGTTGGAATGTTTTGCAGCAGCGGCAGCAGAAAAGGTCACTCAAAAAAATAAAATTGCTGTGAATAAAGGATTTGGGAATTTGATGCACTCGGCTCTCGGCTGCTAGACTACTAAGAAACGCAGCTATAAAATCAGTCCAGAATTTACATGCATTTATATGGAGTATAAACAGACACTCAGGACTAGGTGACTTAGAAAAAGTCTACTAGGAAAACAATTCCTTTAGGGATTGATCACACTGGAGGTGCAGTAGAAAAGCAACTGATGTGAATAGCAATTTGCAGCTGTTGCTTTTCATTTACAAATGTGTGGCACAACATAAGCGGCATTGCATTTCGGTTGCCTGGTTCGTGAATTCATCGCAAAAAAATTCAAAATTAAAATGTCTGCGAATAGTCTCAAACTCTTCTGAAACATGTTGCAAGAAGGTCACAAAGTTGTTGTTTTGCTCAAAAATTATTCGTTATTTGTTCGCAAGGAAAAGTGACAAGTTGGAGACTTCCACACAGAAGGTTTAAGACGTGCTAGCATCCCTCGTATATTCTGTATATTTTGTCATAATTCGTATTTCATTCGCCAATAAGGCACAAATAAAAAGTGAATGGTTTGAGAACAAAAAAGATTCACTTTTATTTCGCCAGACATCTGCAAACCAATCACAAATTACTCATAAAAACTGCCGAACAACTTTCTTGTGACTTTCTTGCGATAAACGTATTTACGCTGCAAAATATTCGATTGAAAAAAAAATCTATTTGCATCAGTTGCGTTTCTATTGCACCTCGAGTGTGTTCATTCATTCATTCATTTTCTGAACCACTTATTCCTAATTAGGGTCGCGAGGAGGCTGGGGCCCATCTCATCCCACTCTAGGCGAGGGCGGGATAGAGTGTGATCATGTCACTTGTAAAAAGCGCTATACAAATAAAACAGAATTTAATTGAATTAATGCTAGTACAGGACAGGCTGCCTTAAAGTGCTTAACACGGTGGCCAGTATTTATAAATATGATATAGTTAGTTTATGAATAATATCAAAATACGTTCATTGAGGTTGGCAGTGGTGGCCTGGTGGTAGGGTGCTGGCTTACTGAATTGAAGGTCTGAGGTTCAAGCCTCACAATCACAGAGTCACTGCTGTCCTTTCAGTGCAGCTAACTGGGTTATCAAAGGCCAGCCATGTCAATTACAGTCTGTGGTGGGCGCCAGCTTCCCCATGACCCTAATTTGGATTAAGAGATTCAGAAAATGATTGAACGAATGTTCATCAAGGATATTTTTTCTTCAGAACAATATAATGTGGAATGTTCATCCCACCACCCAAGAATTTACAGCGTGTCTTAAAATTTGTCGGATCTCGAGGGTTAGAAGTATAGTGGATTCGTGTTTTCTGCCTTTTAACTGTGGATCAATGAAAACCACACTGTAGCAAATCGCACAGTACAATGAAAGCTGTGTCAGCAAAAGCCATTACACACACACTCTTACACACATAAGAGGTTGATCAAAATTTTTATGGAAAAAGGCACCAAAAATGGATAACTGTACGCATACATACATACATGCGCACACACACACACACACACACACACACACACACACACACACACACACACACACATACATATATATATATATATATATTATATATATAGGGCCTAAAATGTAATGGCTAAAAAATAATTATGGTAATGAAGTTTTTCTGTAAAAAGGATGCTGAGAGAAAATGTCCTTTATTACATCTTGCTGATGTAGTCATGAAATTGCAGAAAATACAACTCAGAGAAATCCTTTCACTGCCATTCACTGAAAACAGCAATACTATAATAATAGTCAGGCTGCAGCACAATCAATACAATCCTTTTTATTTATTTATTTTTTCCATACATACAAGGATCTAAATGATATACCACAAGAGAATTGTGCTGCTAGTCATTACTGAAAATAGATGATGCCTGGTACATATTTTAGTCACATGGAAATCTTACTTTTCATGTGACTTTGCCTTGCTCACTTCTTCCCACTTCAGGTTTGTTATTTTAAATGCATGGTTTTATTCTTCTGCTGTGAGTCACACACCTTTTAGTCATGTCAACAGCTTGACGTTCATGTCTAGGTAGCCAGGAAACAGACGAACATAACTAGCCTTCTGTTAATGGTGTAGAATGAAGCCGCATTTACCAGCTGAGCTAATCTTCATTCAGCTCATGAACAGAGAACTGATGATAATGAATTTTAAGATGCTAATTTATTAAGGATAAATGTATGAAACATATTAATGTAGGTGAAGTAGGACTATGCAAGACAATAATATGTAGAACACCACAAAAACTTTCATTAATACATTTTGGATCATTGTAACCTAATGAAAAAATAATAATGCATTTCACTGGAGCATTGTAAGCTTATTTAAAAACTCACTGTGCACAAATTTCCAGAGCCACTAGCAGTTTTCTACTGAAAGCGTACACATCAGGAGCCAAATGCTTAATCAGCAGCCGCAATGTCTGAGACAGTGTAGATAGATGAACATTCCTGGCACAATTTATCTAGTTTCTTCTGAACCAATACCCATGGATGCATGGGCATGTCACAGCTCAACATTCAGCCACACAAACATGTACAGGAACACCAGCAGCTGGTGGAGTGAGTTCACTATCGAGGTAAATCTTCAGTATAAAAGCTCTGTTCTAAACTTCAAATGCCACTTCAGTGTTCAGCAGTGATATCCTGTGTGGGTAGTTTTATAACACCCCTGTTTTTCCAGTTTCCGGTTAAAGCATACAGGGAAAAAAAGCTGAAGGCTTAATAAATTCATTTGTTCATTTTCCAAACCGCTTAATCCTACTTGGATCACAAGGAGGCTGGAGTCTATCTCAGCTGACTCAGGGTGAAGGTAAAGTACACCCTGAACAGCTCGCCAGTCCATCACAGAGCTAAAACACATCCAACTATTCACACTCAGCCATAGGGGCAATTTGGAACAACCATTTAGTCGAATGTGCATGTGAACACCAAGAAGGAACCCACGCAAGCATAGGTAGAACAAACACCACACAGAAACTCCCTCGCCAAGCCAAGGGCTCAAACCCAAGACCATTTTGCTATGAGGCGGACGTGCTAACCACTACACCACTGTGCCACCCATTTTAATACGATTTATTCGAAAAAATTTTACTAATCATAATAGTCACTGTATTCCAGCTGAACACACTCATGTCATTGATTAGCACGGCTTGTTCTGAGACAAACAAGATAATAAAGAAACATCAAAAATCAGCATGCTAGGTTGTACAACTTCATGCAAATTGCAAACACAAGAAGACTAAATTATATTTAGGAGTACTCATTCTCTCTCTCTCTCTCTCTCTCTCACACACACACACACACACACACACACTCATTCTCTCTCTCTCTCTCTCTCTCACGCTCTCACACACACCCTGCTCACGGAGCTGCTCTATACTCGCACCCTATCACCGCTGCATGATGGCTGTTTACTCCTCGGTCATGGAATCGCTATTTTTCATCAAGCACCAAGTATCTGGGTTCCCACTAACACAAACCCTGTCCGTAATTTATCCCAACAACAAAAAAAAGGAAACCGCTACACAGGGAACAGTCTAAAGAAGAAAGAGCCGTTAAGCGCTATCTCGAGCTAGCCAGGAAGTAAACACAGAGTCACGTGAGCAGGCGTCAGCCACGTTGTTCAGGATTTGGCCAGTGAAAGAGCTTCGCTGCCGCTCGTGAACACAGAACGCGGGTTTAAGCCAATCAGAGAGTCGCTTTCTACCAAGAATGGGGGTCGACTTAGGTATTAGTCCAAACAAGACGAGTCCACCGCGGCACGGTCTTCTGAGCGTTTTTACTTTACTACCTTTTTTCTATTTTATGTTCGTTCATGTAATATAAAGTTGTGTAGTACTGAAGGTGGTTGAGTTTGGTAAGTTGAACTTATCGTATGGATGCACATTTCCACGACAGAAATTCAGTCAGTAAGCCATAATTTTAAACTTATGATTAGCTTAGCATAATTTTGGCTTACAAACTCTTGATTAGAATTTACAATCCTACTTTGAGAGTTACATTGACTGGGCCCAGCTATTTACTGTGACTGAGAAAGAAGATAACTAGGCATAAGTAATAGATGAGTTTCCGTTCCAGTATTACCCATGCCTCGCGCGGGCCGCCATCTTGTGTGTCATATAAACACAGCAGTATATTTATATTTAAATTTATAAATTTAAATATAATTTAAAATAATTAGTGTGGAGCCCATCTCAGCCGACTCTGGGGGAGGGCAGAGTACACCCTGGACAGCTCGCCAGGCCATCGCAGGGCAAGAACACGCTGACAGCTATGTAGCCTACTCTTAACGAAAATCAGCAATGGGTCTTTTACACACCTGTCACCACAGCCAGTGAGAGACATGTCCGGTATTTGATAACCCAGTTAGCTCCACTGGGAGGACAGCAGTGACAAACCATTGATAGTGGGGCTGGAACCCCCAACCTTGGGATGAGTAATCCAGCACCCTACCACTGGCTCACCACTGCCCCTACATGATTTTCCTCATGTGTTGAAGGTCAAGAGGGATCAAAGCGCTGCTGTAAGAACAGGGTCGAATGATTAGCTTTCATTATAACTGCGGGTTAACAGAGAATAAAGAAGTGCTGAATTTGTGCATGCATGTTGGTTGGTGTGTATTGTTATTCATTGATAAAGAGCATCTGATAAAGGGGTCCAGATGTAAACAAACTGCTCTTACAAAGACAATGTCATAGCTGAAGTGAATGAGGACTTGACTTTGGATTTAATAAATAAGGACCCCCCCCCTTTTTTTTATTTTTATTTTTATTTTTTTACTGTTTACAGCGTGACAAGATGAAGATACAACAGCCCCATAACCTGCATACATGTGCATGGTTAACTAAATCCATACAGTACGTGATAAAAGCAATAATTAGTACACAACACCAATTCATTATATGAAAACAAATTTATGTACAGCTGACCAGAAATCACTATACAAGTGTCACCTATGCATGTGTAAACAAAACCTACAGTTTGTGATTTGTCACAGATTTTTTTCAGTAATTTCTTTTTAATGTCCAAAATTAAACTTGGTGTTTAATCTTTTTTCGGATATCAAAATACTGCATCTTGGTTTTGCCTGGATTAGCGCAGTTTGTATATCCCCACACCACGCATGTGTGTACCATAGCTTTAAGGTAGGGAGGATAACTTTGCTCGCTTTGCAGTACAATAGATGGTTGAATGACTCGACTGACACACAAGATGGCAGACACAGGAATTATAGGAGGTGTGTGATGTCATCGGAAACCTATCTATTGATGGAATAAAAGAATGTTCCATAATATATATATTATTTAATAATAATGCTGTATGTTTCATACATGTACAGCATACAGAATGGATACCTATTCCTCAGCTGACACCTCATTACAACCCTCCACATCCCTGCAACCATCCATAGTGGGGCCAGTGTCATCTCCGCAGTTTTCACCACAAACATTTTGGCCTTGTAAGTGTGTAATGATTTAAATGCTGTGTTATCACGGAGTTATATATGTACGAGAGAGTATTAGGGCCACATTAAGAAAAAATGTTTTCACAGATTTTGAGAGTAAAGTCGTAAATTTTACGAGAATTAAGTTGCAAACCTGTTTTAAAAGAGGAAAGTCGCTAAAATGAGAGCCATGGCGCATTTCGTGAAGTTATACTTCAATATAGGTTTCACAAACCCCATCAGCACCCCATTTTATTAGTATTAGGACTCTGAAAAGAAAATGTATCTATGTATTCCGCAGAAAGAACCAGGCCGACTTGGATGAAATCGCTGTGTTTGTGGAGGGGAAATGGCTGGAACTGGTCGACTGCAGGGTTACAGATGGATGCATCAGTGAGCCATTCAGAGGGGTTTTGTGGTTTCTCAAGAAACAATCCGGCTGATAATTAAGATTTTGGATCCAGACCGAGTCGAGCGCTGGCGAGCACACCTGCAGTGCACCTGCTTTATTCTCGTAATATTACGACTTTATTCTCAAAGTCTGTCAAAAAACATTTTTCTTAATGTGGCCCTAATACTCTGTTGTATATGTGTGTGTGTGTATTGTTTTTTCACAGTATTCCTTTTTATTTCCATCCTTTTTCAGCTGTTAGTGCTCTTTCCTCTTCTGGATCTCCTGTTGAGGTAAAGTTGGAACCCACTGATGTAAACACAAAGGAACTTTTAGTGGCAGCCCCAAAACTGGAGCCAGATGTAGCACGTATGTATTTTGATGAAATATAGTTTGTTATGGATTTGGCCAAGGTGTTCAGCAGACACTCTCTTACTCATTTGCCTAGCCGCTTATTCCTACTGGGGCAGCAGAGCCCATCTTAGCCGCCACTCGGTGAAACGCTGTTTAGCAGACAGGTTTGTCCAAATAAACTGATAAAACTTGATGAAATTAAATTAATCAATACACACCCATACATAAATGGTGTAATGTTTAATATTACAGATTACCAATCTTTTTCTCTCGCTCTTTCCCTCCCACTGTTTAATAGAGATCAGAGTATGCCTGCCATCTGGCTGGATCACCACTCTGCCAGAGATTGACCAACAATGGATTGCCAAGACGCTTTTCCGGTGGTCACGCACTAATCAACCAGAGCTCGACCAAGCAAAGGTGGATAAAATGTGGTGGTATCCACCTCAGCCATTACAGACACCCAGTGCCACACCAGCACTGGAGCAGTACTTTGGCCACCCACTTTTCCTGTGGATGCCGAGAAAGTTGTGGCATGTACGACTGATTTGTCCATATCCAGACTGTAGCCAGTCAGAGCTCAGTTCTGCCGGAGTACATCAGAGGGTCAGGCAAGTGGTTGGAATCAGCAGCTCTTACTACATGGCATCTGAAGATCTTGCTTGTAAGAGCTGCAAAAGAAAGGTCATCAGCTGGAGCAGCACCATCATCTCTCAGCTAGACATTGGTCACCGCATACAATTTCCATGTCTGCTGACATTAAGGTTGGGGTGCGACATGCAGGTTGTGCGTCTGATGCGTCAGCGAGGCTGGGGGAACAGCAGCAGCCAGATTCAAAAGCAGCTGGAGGAGCAGCATGCAGAGCGCTGGTTCAGCAAACAAAACCAGTTCCTCACTGATAACGAAGGAGTTCTACATGGTGTCTCCTCTAAATGTACTTCACCTGTTTTACATGGGGATTTACCAGCTATGCCGGCCTTGCCAAAGCATGGCTGGCTGACGCGAATACATGCTCAGGATGTTCTCAGCAGGCTGGATGAAGTTAAGGCTTCTATTACATCTCTCTTTGGCCAGGTCCTCAAAATGGACTCCACAAAGAAAATTGTAAAAAAGCTGGCAGGTCACACCCAGGCCACAGCTGCTTGGGTCACAAACATCGGCAATGAGCACGGGCATGTAATCATGTCTGTGCTTACAGAAAACGAGGGCTCGGGTTTGATGAAGATGGCAGAAGGTCTTGTGCAGCGGTACAAGGATGCACGGGTGCCACCACCAGAGATCCTATATGTCGACCGAGACTGCTGTGAGAGCTCTCACCTAAAAAATATATTTGGGGCTTGGTCTGGCATGAAGATCCGGTTGGATGTCTGGCACTTTATGAGAAGGTTTTCTGTTGGAATCACAACGGATTCCCATGAACTCTACGCCAGCATCATGGGCCAGCTTAGCAATTGCATCTTTGTGTGGGACGAGAATGACCTGCAGCGTCTCAGAGCAGCCAAGAGGGCGGAGCTAGAAGCAATGCACATGTCTCCCACGGAAGCAGATGTGACACGCCACGTCACCGAGGCAGAGATGCTGCTTCACTGCAGGAGGTCCGTCCGTGGATGTAAGGAAATGGAACGCATGCTGCATGAGTTGATCGAGGCATATGTTGGAGAGAGGGGCAGCAACACTCTTGGTGTGCCGCTGACCAATTCTGCCAGAATGGCAGAAATCTGGAAAGACCAGTGCAAGCACATTACATGCCTCCAGGATCCAGCAGGTTTTCAGCTGTATACCCAGACTGGGACGGTGGAAAAGGGTGGGCATGTGCTTCCAACATACCAGTGTGCTAGAGGTTCAGCTTCACTGGAGAATTTCTATTTGCACATGAACAGATTCATCCCAGGTAAACACTGTCCTCTTTTAATTTTAATGTATAGCTTGCAATGTAATAAATAATTAATTCGTTCATTTTCAAAGATGCTTAATCCTAATTAGGGTCACGAGGAGGCCAGCACCCGTCTCAGTAAACTCTGGGCAAGGGACACCAGGGTGCAATATATATAATATTATTCTTATTATTATATATTCAAGTACTAAGTATAAAACAAAAATGTTCTGTTTTTCAGGAACCTTGGCAAGTGACACCTTTTTCCAGGCCTATCTGGTTGATAGTATTGCTAGGTGGAATGAGGACAGAACTTTGGGAGCAGAGGGAAGAAAAGGGCCACACTCATGCAGTGGCCAACTTCAGCATGCTGTTAACCAGCTGGCAGAAGAAGTGCTTGGAAAGAAAATGGTGCAGTACACAGCCTCGCGAAAATACACTGGTAAGGACCTTCTTGCGGTGAAGTGAACATGCTGAACTCTACACTGCCATGCTGCAAGTTATTATATTTATATCATGTAAATAAGCACTTAATCCTGTCAGTCATTTATAATGCTTTCCTCTGGTGGTTTCAGGTGAGTTGATAGGAGTTGAATACCTGTACAGCCAAACCAATGCTGTGATGGAGGACTACAAGTTGGTCCTCACAACCCTGGAGACAAAGGACATCACTGTCGCAGAGGAGGAAGCTTATGTGGATCCTGTAGGTGTGGAGGATCCAACTGTGCCCACTCCCAACACCTTAGCTCTGACTCCATCTGCTCCACTTCTCGTTAAATCTGCACCTGCTTCAGACTTATTTTATGAGGAGTCCCCCATGGTGAGTTCAGAGAGCCTGCCTCCGGTTCAAGTGAAGGGCGAAACCTGTGTGCCTTCCAGCAGTGGGACACACACTCATGTCTTTGTTCTGACACCTAATACTGCGGGGATAGCCCAGCTGAAGCAGGAACCAAGCCCTCTAGTCCCTCCATCTTTTCCTAGGCCACCTTCCATGGCAGCACTTGACCCATCTCTCAAGGAAACAACAATTAAACCAGAACCCCAACCTCTTCAGCTTGCTCCCTGTCCTCTCCCGCCGGCTCCCCAACCTCTTCAGCTTGCTCCCCGTCCTCTCCCGCCGGCTCCCCAACCTCTTCAGCTTGCTCCCCGTCCTCTCCCGCTGGCTCCCCAACCTCTTCAGCTTGCTCCCCGTCCTCTCCTGCCGGCTCCCAAGCCTCATCTGCGTGTGACCCTACCTCGAATCCCTGATTTCCATTTGGTCCCTGTGGGAGATGTGCCATACACCACGCAGTATTACCACAAGAGAAAACGGAAGGAGGAGTTGAAGAGTGGCATAAGGAGGAGAAGGTACACACGGAAGAGTTACACCATCAAATGTAAGCAGTGCGAGTGTCCTCGAGACCCATCTACTCACCACCAATATTTTGGAAACTGGTACTGCAAAGCCACAGCCACCATGACTCATTCAGAGTGGAGGGCCACACTGGAAACTCAGGGGTATGGCAGGAGGAAAGGTGCCTCACAATGAGCACATGATACTGTACATTGTTTTGCATTGTATAATTCTTTTTTTTACATTGTAATTTTTATATACCATATTTTCTGCACCATAAGGCGCACCGGATTATAAGGCGCAGTCTCGATTACGGGGTCTATTTCTGTACTTAACCCATACATAAGGCTCAGCGTATTAGAAGACGCATGCAGTCTACCAAAAAAAAGGTAACGGAAACAAAACAAATTTTGTGTGTATTATATACCCACTTGTAATAAATAACTTAATTTTAACAAAGTATGAGGTGTTTTATTTATCATATGTTATTTATTGATTTTTTTATAGGCATACCTAATGCACATTACAGTATCATATTAGTTTTTGCTTATCCACACTGGTAAGTTATTATATTTATATTAATAGGCCCTGCTGGTAATGAACTATAGGTCTTCCAGTAAAATATTTTATTAACTTAAGCAGACAATGATTATTTACTATAAGAACCGGTCATCCAACCATGAATAAAACATGTTAAATTCAACTATTCAATTCCCATTAATGACTGATTTACTAAACAAAAAAAAACGTCACTAGAAACATTTACTAGTGTACTGAACATAAAATGAAAATCTAAGCTTTGTAATGAATAACTGAAATATTCCATCATTGGAAGCATGGCATAATTTGAATTATTCACTCAAGAGATTTTCTCGTTTCTGCTTGGAGTAAAGCCATCGACTAATTAACAATTATGCAACGAAGGCAATGTCACAGAATATTCCGTGAGACAGAACATCAAGGATAATATTCATTTTTGCCACATCCTTCAAGTCTGAGGTGCATAAAACTGTATTAGTACATACTACCACCAAAGCAAGAAAGTACACTGGCATGAGATTTTTATGAATTATTTGTTTTATTTTTTTTTATTTATTTTTTTTTTTAAAAGCACAACAGACACAGATGAGTTCCCAGCAGGCACATGCAGAGCAGATCCCTAGACCTGTAAAACGGCAGCCCTTAAAAGCCTTCATTGTTTACTTCTCTCATTCAGAAACAAAGGAGCCAGCACTCCATAAAGGTGTTCTTATATATATTATGCAAAATGCAATTAAAAACAAGCTAAAACATGATTTTAAAGTGTGGTGAACATAATGCTGCCTGTGTGAGAGTCCAGGACAAACTGTGCAGGTCCGTAATTGTCATTCAAGCATTATCCACTCGGAATAATGATTTATGATCCCGAGAGAGCAGATCAATCTAATCATGCCTTGCGGCATATATTAATTCATGGTATCGTATTGTTGGCATCGGATAAGTTGAATGATTACTGCACGACTGTCACACACAACATAGTAACATGACTGTCTACTTTTTAAATATTTTGAATGAATAATAAAATTGGCTTTCGTATGATAAAATAATAATTCGGTCTCGACCTTTGTCCTTGGCAGTCAACAACCCCTCGAGTGAATAATTCAACATATTATATTTTGCATCATTCACTAAGTATTTGATGCCCACAGGTGGAGTTAAAGGTTCAAATAAGCTGTGAATGTTTGAACGCCTGGGTTCTACATGACTGGATCAGTTCTCTGAAGCACAGGTATGAGAGGCGAAAACGGGGGCACCGAGTCCACTCTCAGCAGTTGACGTGTACAGGATTCCCAGTCCCAGCCAAACTCCAGCCTGCTGCACACACACGGATACTGCTTGTCTGCCCAGGACACCCAGTTTACTGCCTTCTTCAGTGCCTCCCAGCAGTCTGGCCTACATAATAAATACATGCGTAAGGATATGACAAATAAGCCTGATCACGAACACTGCTGCCACATAAAGAAAATGCAGAGTAAATGGGGGCCTCATGCCTGGGCTCGGGGGTATCAGTGAGGCGGAAGAGAGACTGAAACAGGTCCTTATCTGTCATCTTCATCACTCGCATCAACTGTAGCACCAGCAGAGTGGCTACCAGCTTCAGGATGTCAGCATGAGCCTTTGTACCTGAAACACACACCAAGTAAGAGGATTTCACTCGTAGTGTGTTTCTGTCAAAGCAGAGTTCGTCAAGACGCCAAGCTTACCAGAACAATTACAGGTTAAACCATTAATCATAAATATGTATTTAAGGCTACAAATATGTTTTAATTAAATCAATTTATCAGCACTATGAGCAATATTTTTACTTCAAACCTACAGAGATAAGTGAAAGAAATTAAATCTTCAGCTATTTTATGCTACGAAGATACTAATTTATTTTACTGCTATTGTCTGGTACCTCTTGTCCCCTTAGTGAAAGCTCACTGCAAATCAGAACAAAGTTAATCTTACTGATCACCTTTACCATATAACAAAACATTTATAACCTAATGGGAGTTGAATCTCCAATGTCCACATTCAAGGGACACAAGGACTAAATGTTTGAGGAAAGTGATGAAATATGTTTTTGAAGGGCAGAGCATATAACATACATGTTATTTATTTAGTGGACTGCGGGAGGCTCTGCAGCATGTCTAGTTCTGGTTATTTGACTGAGCGGTTTCTGTTTTTCAATGCCTTCATGGATAATCAAAGTTATTTTGTAAATTGTTGAAATAATAAAAAACAGGCTTTACCCAAAGAACAGATGCCTTTCTCTTTCAGGAAGACATCAGCAAAGAAGTCTACATCCAGGCCCAGGAATCTACTCAGTGACCCAGTACATTCCCAGTAGCCATCCTGTTTTAAAAGCATTACACAAGAAGTAGGTTACCACTGGGTATTTTAAGTGAACATGGCATTGGACAATTTGGCAACTTAATGATTTTAACTGACGAAATGCTAGCAACTGCGATGACAATACACTCTGCTTAATTTCCAGGTAAATTGCTTAGGAAGCCAGTTAGAATAGCTGAAAGTAAAAAAAAACAAAAAAACATAATAAACAAACAAACAAACATATAAATAAAAAAATAAATATTTAATAAATATAGCAGAGCTCTATACTTATGAGTTTATGAATTTGAATTTGCTGTAGCATCCATGCTCACGTGCCCACACGTGCACTTGCACTTTGCAGAAAATGGTCTTATTTAGTAAATGTTTTTTCATCTTGAGGAGTAATAACTTTCTGAATACCACTGAAAAGTCAGTAAGTTATATTATCGCTGTTTCTTTACTGAGAATAAATGCAAACATTTTCAGAGCTCTGCTATTAGGCAGTGTGTAAATATTTACATTAATATTAACATTATTATAATAATTTAAAATACTCACTAGTATTAGATGAAACATATTATACAAATGTTTTTAACTTTAATTAATCGTAATAACTAGTGTACATGTGGTGTACAGTACAAGGCATATATACCTGGTGCTGGAGGTTAAACAGATCACCCCAGTCGATCCTGTCCGTTTGTTTGTATCGTTCGCTCGGTACTCTGCATGCAATGGTCTTGCGCTCCCTCCTGAATGCATGCTTACGAGCACGTAAGTATTTGCACTCAGGCTCTTCTCCATTTAGCTGGACTATTCCACCTTTGTAAGAATCAAAATACACTTAACTAATATCAACTTGGGTTAACGGAATAAAACAAAGGAGGACTTTTACAAAAGCCAAGTAATGGCATAATCTCAGTAAAATGTTATATAAAACATTCAAGTAGTAAAATGGTGGAACTTACTTTGTGCTTGAGAGACAAAATGATCAGGTCCTGTCTCCATGGGATCGGCAGAGCCTTCTGAATGTACAATGGCTTTAAATTCAGCACCTGAAAATGTAGATGCTGCCATAGCTTCTGAACTAAAATGAAATTTAGTCTTAATATAATTACTTGAAGGGTATCCAAAAGTAAAACCAGGAGGAGGAGGAGGAGGAGGAGGAGGAGGGGCTTCGACAACAGGGTGATGAATAAGAGGTGTTGTTAAACAAACCTTTAAATAAGGAGAAGAAGCAGGAGGAGGGGCTTTGAAAT
>JBCNYG010000022.1:42950914-42963646 GCA_039654305.1 Porochilus rendahli | reverse complement strand
AATGCTTGGTTTAACTGGCACTTTTTTTCAATGCAGAGTTGTTGTATTACGCTGTCATTTGTGATATATGTATTTTTTATGTGCCAGAGAATTGTTTGAGAAATATATACATTCTTATAAAGTCATATATTTTTGCTGTGTGTGCTTAATAAATGTAGCTTTTTAAAGACCTGCTCAGATATTCTGTGTAATCTTTACATATCTGAATAAAATAAGTGATGACAATATAGCCACTGGATTTTCACTTAGTCCAGCCCCCTTTGACAGCAGGCCTGACTCTGTTATAAAGCTACTGTTACAAATTCTTATATAAGGGTCATTCCACGGCCGACAGTCAGAGTTTAAGAAAATCTCCCCGTATGACTGTCTCAGATTTAGCTGGAAAAAGTCAAGGGTGTTTATATACTTCCTAATGGGAAATGTCTCAAATTTTAGCTCTCTACTCCCAATACTTTTGTCACAAGAAAATATTTTAGTAACTGAGGTCTGACCCTTTTTGAGCAGCGTTTCTGAGGTGCCACTTTCAAATTGCTATATCAAAAGGTCCTAATATAGGTCCTTCACATTTTCAAGGGTTCAAATCTTCTACAATTATATGAAGAATCTGAACTTTCAAGTTTAAGGCTAGTATGTATAATAAGATTCTGGGTACCTGAAATTGCTCTAAACATTTACTCAGTTTTACATGAATGACATAAAGCATTCTGTGGAGACTTTCCCATTAGGAAGTGTATGAACGTTCTTGAATGTTTCCAGCTAAATCTGAGACAATCAAGTGGGAGCCATCCATACACCTGACATGGAATGACCCGTAAACATTATAAGCTCATGGACTGAAATAATGGCACACTAACACATAAATAACCACCAAACATACAATACTCTATACCGATATGGGTAGTATGAAGCGAAGCGAAGTGTGTGTGTGTGTCTGTGTGTGTGTGTGTGTGAACCATAACATTAAAACCATAAATCTAATATTGTGTAGATCACCCTTGCGAATGGAGTGCAAGACATTAGCAGGAGATTCTTCAAGTTCTGTAACTTGCTAGATGAGAAAATACTGCTGCCATGAATGGGTGTACTTGGTCTGCAACAGTGTTTAGATAAATAGTACATGTTAAGATAACATCCACTTGAATGCCTGGACTGATGTTTTTGCATCAGAACATCACCCTGAGCATCACACAGCCTCCACTGGCTTGCCCTCTTCCAATAGTTTATCCAGGTACCATTTACATTGCAGCAGTCCACTGCTTGTTCTGACAATCATACCCAGCATAACATTTTCAGCAAACAGTGCTATAGTAGGTTTTCGATGGGATAGGCCCTGACAGGCTAGCTTTTGCTCCCCATGTGTTTGAATGAACAATGGGCAGCCATGACACTTTCGACACTTTGCAGTTCACAGGATTTCTTTTCTTGGGCCATTTTCTGAAGGTACTGAGCACTTCATACAAGACATATCCCACAAAACCTGCTGTTTTGGAGATTCTCCAATTCTCAGGTGTCTAGCCATTCCAGTTTGGTCCATTTGAAAGTTACTCGGATCCTTATGCTCACTTATTCTTCCTGTGTCCAACATATCGAATGACTCTTTGCTTTACTTGTTATCACAGTTATACCTAATATATCAGGTGCCAGTGTAAGTAAATAATCAACATTTTTTACCAAAGGTGAGGTGGATGTTGCTGAATAGTCCCTGAGATGGAACACAGTCCAAAGACATGTGCATTAGGCTTACTGGCTGTTCCAAATTGTCCCTAGGTGTGAGTGTGAATGGTTGTGGGTGTGTTGTTCTGTGATGGTTTGGTGAGTTTGTTTAGGGTGCACCATGCCTTTGCCCAGTATCTGCTAAGACCCTAGGAGTATTAAGCAGTCCAGCAAATCAGTGAGTGGAACTAAGAGGCCCAAACCTGTTATGGTTTTAAAGGCAAAAGTACTTCTAGAAGAATGGTGGTTAAGAGCAGAAGGAATTACTGGAATTACTAGTCTAGTATTACTGGAATGTGAAGTTTAAAAAGCACATGGGTAAGATAGCATGTGTTCACAATTTCTCAGCCATAATGTATATTTTATGCTTTGCTTATTTATTTATTGCTAACTGTATTAATCTCACAAGGATTTTAACCCATCCAAAGTGAGCACACACACACTCGGAGCAGTGGGCTGCCACACATTGGGGTGCCCAGAGATGGGGGTTAGGTGCCTTGCTCAAGGCCATTTCAGCCATGAAGGTGGAGGAAGGGAAGGTGCAGCTCACTCCCCCACCGCCACCCATATTTCCTGCTGGTTCAGGAATCGAACCAGCGACCTTTTGGTCAAAAAGCCCCTTCTCTTACCCTTAGGCTACAGCTGTTCCCATGTGTAAAATATGTGCAAAATATTGTTGGTTTTTTTATTTATTAATTTAGGCCTGCAATGACAAGCATGATATCAGGAAGGGAGAGGCCTGGGTGAAAAACACAAAATAAACACACCTGTGTTGGAATCTTGATCTCTGAAAAGCCTGAATCATTAGTTTATCCTAATAACAGGTTTAAGCTTTGCACGATAAGATCTTTAAAAGGCTTTCAATACTCGCATAGTCCTAATATTTTATTTTTTAATTAGACCAAAAAATGACACCACGCCGCTGTACACCTTTTTAAAATTTTCTACCTGGCGGAAATGGGCTTCCCTTTGAAACAAGAAGAACCCTGGTTTAGGGCGGGTCTTGATTTCCCTCCACCCCTTCCCCGACACTAACCACGCCCCTGACAATGCCCCACTAGCCGAGCGCGTGCCGATCGCTGTGACTCTCGCTATCCTATTGGGTCAAGGGTTACGAGGCGCTACGTCACATGCTAAGATGGCGTTTTGATGACGACGCGAGAAACGAGGACCCCTGCCCTTGTTCGAAAGGTATTTAAAAATTGAATGTCTGTGTTTGGTTTTGTGCTTCTTTCTGAAGCTGGTTGTAAGGGGGAGCGTAAAGAGCGTTTATGAGGGGAAGGGGGTAAAATTAGCCTCAAGGAGGGACAGTATTTGCCCCATTTTCCGTTCGGGGTAGGAGAGTAACCCCTCCTCACCAGCTACCTACATTCACCAGCCTGGCAAGGTGGGACTGCTTTTCCTTCATTCGACCAGCTATCGGTCGGGTTTTCCCTCTTTGTTTGTAATATTTCGCTTTAAAAGCGCAGGTGTGTGTGTGTGTAAGCGCCGCAGTGCTCATGTCGTGAACAATGTGGTAAGTAGACGTGTGTTGCTTGTTGAGGCTCTGTGCCTGTAGGCGATTAGTGTTTACAACCCGCAGTTCCGCATTCACTAAAACCCGACGCGCGCGCGCTCCCGCACGCTCGCTCCCGCTGTAGGAAGCTGGGTTCGAGTTCCTATAAACTTAATGTCTTAACTCCTCAATGAACACTTTAATCCCTTGCAATAACCATGGTTTTCTTTTGACTGCCTTATTATAAACACCATTTGTCTTAACTTGTCCATGTTAGTGTTAAACATTTTCTGAAATCTACGTTGCATAAATAACTCACTAAATATTATAGGCTTTTTTAGACATTCTAACCCCCCACGTGGTCATTCACTCAAAGGATATATAATCCGAGAGATTTAGGATTAAGGGTCTTGATATGTGGCAGTCCTGGTACACTCTGTACAAACTCACAGACTGAGAGATTTGACCATTGATCTACTGCCCAGTGTGAAGCGAGCTCATGTAGACCCTGATCATTTCTTTTATCTGTATTGTGTCTTGATAAGAGTTTGACTGTGTGTATTATCTCTGGTGCCTTTGGTTAGCTGGATTGAAATCCAATTGCCACCTTCCAGATTAATGTTAAAATAGTACCATTTTGTTTTGACTATTACACCCCTGGCATTTTTTTATCTCAATCGTTTCATTAAAAATGTGTTTTTATACCTCATGCATTGAGAGGAGATTGTGGTTTATGCATCTATAATTTGTACAGTGTGGCATTAATGTGATAAAAATGCATTTACACCCAACATATGTGAATAATCCATTTTTTTCAAGATAAGTGTTGCTATATCATAGGTACCTTCTGGCGCATCAAGCCAGTGCCTATCCCTGATTTCCGTAACGTAAAGCAACTAGGAGTTCAACTCCTCCTCGCTAATCCATCGCAGGTTACCTTCCCAGTATTTATTTTTATTTTTTTTACTGGTACCCATTCATACTGCTGGGTAGACATGTGGTTAAGACCTTGCCCAGGGGTTTTGTCACGGTGGGGGTCCAACAGGGGTTGTGGATTCAAACCCACAACCTCTCAATCATGATCACAGCACCCTAACCACTACACCACCGGCCCCTGTATATATTGTGGTCACATTTTATTCAGATTCATTATTACCAGACAGCAGAATTTTTTTTTAAAGTGGTTAATAGTCAAGGCTTCTTATCAGAAGGTTATGAGTTCAAAATTCAGTATCAATAAGCTATGACTGTAGTGTCCTTGATGTTCTATACTCCCAGTGTGTTGTATCATGTCTGATTTTTATCCCTGTCTCCAACTTCCTAACAAGTCAAGATATGCATTCCTCTTTTGTCTTGACATGCTGTCCTTTTTTAACATGGCATTCAAACCCATCGTTTTAACTAAACTTTCTTCAGTGGCACATTCTATATGTCACTGCTTCATAGTGTGAGTGTTTTGTTTAAAAGAAAATATTGATAATATCCCTGTCCTCTTTGTTCTCCTGTGTAGTCACCTCAATGAAAGACATCAAGGGCAGGAGATGGAGCTCTCAGATTATGCCAACCAACTGCTGCTGCAGCTCAACCAGCAACGCTCCAAGGGCTTCTTATGTGACGTCGTTATTATGGTGGATAATACGCTCTTTCGTGCTCATAAAAGCGTCCTTGCTGCCGCCAGCAGCTACTTTAAGTCACTTGTCCTGCACGATAACCTCATCCACCTCGATGCCGAGTTGGTGGAGCCGGCTGTGTTCCAGATAATTCTGGATTTCATTTACACCGGCAGGTTGTGCGAGGAGAGTCAGGGAATAGAGCACCTGCAGAACCTGAGTGCTTTCCTCACTGTCGCTAACTACCTCCAGCTCCATGACCTGGCCACTCTGTGTACCAGCAAACTCGAATCCAGCAACACCTCCTGCAAGGGATCATTACGCTCTCAAGATCTGCCTTTTTCAACCGTCTCAAACCATTCGATCAAGCGGGAAGCAGAAGAAGCTTCATCTGACCTCGAAGTATATGCAAACATGGTCCCACCAAAGAAAAGAAACAATGGTGAGAACAAACGCAGCTCGAGTGGCAGGCAAAGCTACGGCCTTGATTTGAGCAAGAAGAGCTCTTCTCACTGTGCTGTAAATAATGACATCAGCAGTTTGCAGGAATACTCACAGTGCTCTGTTTCCAAGACAACTGCCAGTACTCTTCGGTCAGGTATGGAGAAAAAGGGCTTCCTAGAGAAGAGTAGATGCCTGAATGATTTTAATGGAACGCAGGAATGGAAAAAGACGCCTTCTAGAGAGCGCTCCAGGAGGAAAGGCAATGTCAACGGTTATATGCCTGTAATCAAAGGCCATGCAAGACAAAATCATGTCGGAGAAATTTCCCAAGAGCAACCGCAAGACGGATCCAACGGTGCCAGCTCTACCTTTGTCTACAGACAAGAGTCGTACCTCGAACCATCTCAGGAGGACAACAGTTATGTCTGCATACCATGTGGAAAAGGATTCCCGTCATCAGAAAGCTTAAATTCCCATGTCGAGTCTCACACGGATGCAGATGTGAATCTGGGCCTGGACAAAGAGGAAGGGGATGAAGATCCTCCTGCTACCTGTGCCCAAGAAGCCATTGGGGTCCTGGATAAAAGCCAGCTGAAGCCCTACAAAGAGCTGGATGCGCTGCGACCATTCCCTTGCAACATCTGTGGAAAAATGTTCACACAGCGTGGCACGATGACGCGTCACATGCGCAGTCACCTTGGCCTGAAGCCGTTTGCCTGCGAGGAGTGTGGCATGCGCTTCACCCGGCAGTACCGGCTCACCGAGCACATGCGTGTCCACTCGGGAGAAAAGCCCTATGAGTGTCATGTCTGTGGGGGCAAGTTTACACAACAAAGAAACCTCATCAGCCACATGCGCATGCATACCTCACCAAATTAGACTTCGCTATATAGCATCGCAATAGCTTCTACACCTCGCAAAATATCAGTAGAGCTGCTCAAATAAGCCTGATATAACGAAACTACATTACCTCATGGCATTAGTCGTTATTTTCACAAAATAATAACAGTAGATTTTTTTATGGTACCTACTCTTGAAAGAATGAATGTTGTAGCTGAATCTTACAGTTCCACTACAGGATATATGGGTTTATGCGCTTTATCCAGATTAAACAAAACCTCATGTTTACTTGAATTCATGTGCAAACATTGCTACCTCAGCTTTTACCTCCCAAATCCTCAGATGCCCTGCCCTGTGAGATTATATTCATCTACACCATATTTTAAAAAAACAACAAAGATCTGTTTATAGTTTGTGCCAGTATCTTTAAAAAAAAATTATACAATAATAATAATAATAATAAGGCATCTGAATCCAAAAAGAATCTGTAAGGATCGGTAGAGGAAGAACACACTGCCTGCTTTACAGCGAGAGGACTGAGCGAAAACCAGTCAAAGGGTTTGTGATTAGGTTTTAGCAGGACATGGGTTGTTACCTGATGGTTGGTGGAGCATTAAGGTCTGTGTGATGTACAGTTCCAAAGAAATAATGAATGTTGAAAGATAAATACTGTATTACTGTAACCAAATCTATATTCTTACAATATACGTATTTAAGTGTAAGTCTAATTTATGTGTATGATCCCAGATGTTGGTCTACGTTAATCACCCACCCTTTTTTCTTCTTGTGGGTTTCGTTAAAATTTAAAGATGCTCACTGAGGGTCAGTAAACCCCACCCCCACCCCCTTCCCAAAACCTTTTTACATTCATGAAACTATTAATGACCTGAGACCAAAAGGACTACGGATAAACTGTAAATATCTTTGGAGTGTCTTGAAAAAATCGCTTTGTTTCTCATTGATTGCAGGGTTTTGTTGGTCCTAGCCTGAGTGGTTTATTTCTGAATCCTGCGATCAGTTAGGTCACTGGGGGTTTTGCTTATTTGTAAAATCATGTGATCTCTTTGTTTTGGATGTACTCTTCTATTGTGGTTCCATTCCGACAAGTTGTCGTTCTTTATCTGTTACTTTTCATCTACCTCATGTTTTCAGGGTGTTTACCCACTTGCTGTGTTTCAAAACACACGCCTCTTCGTTGTTTACATACTTTTGTAATTGATCACCATGTTAGTGTTATTCCACATCTCATGGGGGGTAAAAAAAACCCTCACACTAACTCATGCTTGCACACTTGTGCATTAATCATTCATTTTGTTGAGGGGAGAAGGCCACTATCTTTACACCAGGCCAAAAGACAAACTCGTCGTTTTTAATTCACCTTTCAACCCCAGTGTGAGTTTACCCCTCCATTGCGGTCTGTGTTAAAGTATGCAGGACATTTTCTGTTTTATGATCGACCTGACACCGAAACTGTGATAACATTTGGACATTTTTCTCAGGAAACCTCAGGGATTGCTTTCAGGCACGTCTGTATTTTATACCACAAAGCACCAGATACCGATATTTTTACAGCTGCTTTCCTCGGTGTTTGAACACTACTGCCACGTTTAAATATGCCGAAGCATTATACCCAGCCAACGTGATACGCCTTCGTAAGGCACGGCAGCTCAATTCTGTGGTTTACTTTACATTTGTGGTCTATTTTAATAATAAATGATTGATGGAGCGTGAATTTCATATGCATTTGGAAAGAACATTGAATACCATTTGTTCAGAGTACGAAGTGTGATCTGTTGAATACCAAAGCACATTTTCACAAAATTGATGGATACATAAATAAATGACAATGTACATGACATGATGCTTATAATTAAATGCTGATGAAAAAGAAAATCTGTTTTCTCTCTGGTTTTTGAGTTTTCAAAGATTGTCATTGCAATTCATTTATGTTGGGACGTTTTGAGTCCGTCATTCAAAAATATAAAGTATGTTTAAATTGTTAATGTGTTTGTTTAGGTTTAGGGGAGGCACAAAGGGTAGAATTCCTGCCTTAAAGCTCCTTGATGGGGTTTCTTCTCATTTTTTCCTGGTGTCCTAGTTGGATTCCTCTGAGCTCTGCTGTTTCCTTTCATCTACAGCAAACATCCCTGCACATGGATTGGCTGCGTAAATTTCCCTTAAGGTTGTATGTGCACGTGTGGGTGTGTGTGCGTGTCATGTGATTGACTGGTGCTCCAATCAGGGTGTGTTCCCACCTCATGCCCATTGTTCCCAAGACAAACGCAGGATTAACAGTGACTCATCATACTAACGAGACGTTTCACCGCACACTCTTTTCATTTACAGCTAACTGTGTTAAAACATCATTATAAAATGTTGTTCCATAGCTTATAACAAAATATAATATTTCAGATTATGTTGAGAGATACAACACTACAAGTTTTATGAGCAAAATTCTGTCACATCGTGCAGGATTAAGCATAGCAGTGCTGATGTACTAAACTTACAAAGCACCATTTTGGAGAGTACAGGACTCTCCATCACAACTGACAGTAAATTTTTGTATCTCCAGTAGATGGCAGTAAGGAGCAGCATTTGCACTGTGCCTTGACTGTTGCAGTTACTTTAATGCAGGAGATGGAATTTTGACATGTCTGATTATGAGAAAAATTACATGAAAGTTCATTCATTCATTCATTTTCTAATCCGCTTAAGGTTCATGGGGAGGCTGGCGCCTGTCTCAGCCGACTCTGGGTGAGGGTGGGTCACACCATGACCATTGCAGGACATATATACTAAAACTGGAGTGATATGACATGGAAGTTTTTGCAATATAAAAAAAATCGGGGGTAATGCCCACAATATAATTTAATGTCATAAGGAAGAAGAAGGGAGCTGTTTTTATCTTTTGGTCATTTTTCTTCAGTGTTCTTCAGGTTAGACCACTGTGGCCCTCAACCCTTCAAATGTACATGATTCACAGGGAGCTCAGTGCACTTGTGTCCAGATTGGGTTATTGCAATAAACGTGTAGCTTTTCTTCTTCTTCAGAAATTGGAATTGTGTGTTCGCTGACAGACTATCGTCTACTGTCTATACACCACTGGGATTATCAGTGAGGGAATAAATGAGGTTCTCAAAAAAGAAAAATTAGGAAGGATCACTGTAGGTTAATTTCATAATAAATTGTAGCTTCCTTGCATGCACTTGGTACATTCATAATACGCAACACTCTCTTTTTCTTACACAATGAACATCATACATAAAGTCGGTGCAGTCATCGCTTATAGCATTTACAGTTAGGGAAATCCCACACGGGGTAAGAGGGTGAAGCCAGTGGCCTTGTATTACTTCCAAGATGGAAATCTCTGGAACTCATAAATGTGAGTATTACAGAGGTACTGCACTTCTGTTGGAGTTGTAAACTAAATTACATAGTTGTACTAACAGCTGAGTGTGATGAAATGTGTAAATCAATGTTAGTGTTTATAATGACTATATTCATTCATTCATTTTCTGAACTGCTTAATCCTAATATGGTTCACGGGGATTCTGGTATCCATCCCAGGTGAACGGGTGAAGATGAAGGCATGAATTCTGCGCCATGTGTACTAACATTGGATGGGTTAAAATCAGAGCATAATTTCCCTTGCAGGATGAATAGTGTATATAAAATAATAATGTAATCTCCCCATTATCAGTGGTGGGTGACACAGCTACACCTCTTTCAGTCTCCACCCTTAAGTAGGAGTCTGTGAAATTGGGCACAATTCCAAGTATACTCTGGTCGAGACTAATAATTCACTTCTCATTTCCCCATACTCCCTCATTTAGCTTGCATGATTTTTTAAAATTTTTTAAGCTCTTCCTATTTATATTCGGCTTATAAACAGATTGAGAACAGTGAGCTGTAAATTGGAACTGTATGGTTTCTAATGCGGTTCGTCATTACATTGTCTTATTTTCTATGCATCTCTCCCTTTTGCCAAACCATTAATCCTATTAGCAGCATGGGACGGCTGGAGCTTATCTCAGCTGACACTAGTCAAAGGCGGCGTACACCCTGAAAACCTCACCAGACCATCTGACCATCAGACCCATTACAGTTGGCTAAAATGTATTTCTTTTTGCTATGTTTGTCATTCAGCAGTCAGATATAAAGGACCAAGTAAAGTTTTATTCTAATCCCAACTCTTAGAGTTTCCATTTCCAACAGTTGCAAAGTATATGTGTTACAACAGTGCTTGACAGAATCATGTGGCAGATTATTTAAATGGTGTGAGTGGGATAAGATGGCTGTGGCGTTTCCTTTTTTTGGGTACTTGTAAAATTAATTCTTTTATTCATTTTCAATAACTTTTATCTTTGTTAGAGGTGTACTGCGAGCCTATCCAGTGAATAAGGGGCTCAAGGTGGGTATGATTTACCAAGACACTAACCAGGGATGAGAGTTGAGCTCTGGGCCGTGTATACCATTCCCACTGTATTGCCGTGCACGACATATTTGACGACAGCATTGATGAAGGAACCAGAGAAGAAGGTAAAAAAGCTCATACACAATGTATAGATGTTACTACTGTACATCATTGCATGATACACCTGGCACTGTGATTTGGCAAATGAAGTAAGGAATACTGATGTGTGCCTAGGATGGATATTCTCAGCATTTCTGTGCACTGTAAAAGAGAGAGAATGCATTTGATGACATATTAAGCAATAATACTGCAGTGACTTTAGCCCTGCCTTAGAATGCAGTATATATGACATCCCAGACTGGTGATCCTGAAACAACAACAGATTTACCACTGAAATTCCTCAGACAGTATGTACACTGAAATGTGTGTCTGTAATCAATAAATTGAAAGGCAGCGGTGTTGACAATAATCTGATTTTTAAGTATGGAAGAATCTGTAAGTAAAGTTCATGGGACAGGGCAGCCCAGTGGCTTGGTGTTTAGCACAGCTGCCTCGCAGCAAGAAGATCCTGAGTTCGAGCTCCTTGCCTGACAAGGACATTTCTGTGTGGAGTTTGTATGTTCTCCCCTGCTTGTGTAAGTTTACTCTAGGTACTCCGGTTTCCTCCCACAGTCCAAAGACATGCACATTAGGTAAACTAGTGGTTCCAAATTACCCCTAAATGTGAGTGTGTGTGTGTGTGTGTGTGTGAATGGTTGTTTCATTGTTTATTTTAATTCTTTGTCTTTGCTTCTCTTAACTATTAGTGAAAGATATAAAATGAGACCACTGTGACCATGTTTGGAGGTCTGCAGTTGTCTGCATATGCCTTGAATAGGGAACAGAAACATCATGTTTCAAAATAAACCCTATGGTGGTATGATTTCCTTTTTTTAGTTAATGAATGATTGTCTTCATTTTCTACAAGAATCTGTGTAGAGGCTACCTGGGCTCAGAGTGCGCAGTACTGGGAAAGAAGAGATACAAATTTCATCATCTCTTTATTTGTATATATATATTTTTTTAATACTTATGTAATAGAGAACCAGTAACAGGAGTCTGCATGCATGGTTAATAGGTTTAACGTCCTTGCTCTTTGTCTCATGAAGTTTGTTTAGATTTCCATGAAATAAAACGCAGTGATGATAATTATACACATCCAAGATTTGTAAGATGGGCGGCACGGAGGCGCAGTTGTTGGTACGTCTGCCTCTCGGCAAGAAGGCCTGGGTTCAAATCTCAGACTCAGGCGTTTCTGTGTGGAGTTTGCATCTCTCTGTGCTTGTGTGATTTTCCTCCAGGCACAAGCGACACTTGTGATGGGAGAACGTGTAAACTTCCTACAGAAAGTCCCCAGTCAGCCTTGAGTTTCGAACATGCTGTGAAGTGATAGTGTTAACTACAAATACAAAAAAAAAGCATTATTTATTATAAAAAGTGCATTATATCATTTCTGGACTGCTTAATCCTTATTAAGGTTGCCAAAACTGGGCGAAGGCAGGGTGCACCCCGAACAGCACACCAGATTTGCCCAGGGCCAACACACACAGCCATTCACTCTCAAGGTCACACGTAGGGGCAATCGAAAATATCCAATTAGCCTGAGGAGGCTGGTGCCACTACGCCACCATGCCGTCCCCATTAAATTATTATTACTAGAGATTCTCATAGAAATGGGGAGATGTGAGGGGCAGTTAATCCACGTCTATATAGACACTTGTACACATTTTGTTTATCCCTCCAGGCCTGTTTATTCCTGCATGAATAGTGGTGGCGACAATTACGAGAACTCTAAAGCCTGCCACGCATGCGCTACCACTTAAATCGAGTCGCCCATGGAATTCTGGGAGGGTAACCGAGCCCAATCAAAGTGAGCTCAACCTTCCTATAATTGTGCAGCACAGTGGTGCAGTGGTATGCAGATCTGCTTCACAGCAGAGTAGACCTGGGTTCAACTCTAGTACTTGTGCTTGCATGGGTTTCCTCCGTGTACTCCGGTTTCCTCCCACAGTCCAAAAACATGCACAGTACGCTAATTAGCTGTTCGAAATTGCCCATAGTTGTGAGTGCGAATGATTTTGTGTGTGAGAGAGATAGAGAGATAGATGTGCGTGCGTGTGTGTGTGTGTGTGTGTGTGAGAGAGAGAGAGAGAGAGAGAGAGAGACGGGGGTTGTGG
>JBCNYG010000022.1:42910950-42923482 GCA_039654305.1 Porochilus rendahli | reverse complement strand
CCCGAGCTGGGAATCGAACCCAGGACCTTCTTGCTGTGAGGTGGACGTGCTAACCACTACGCCACCGTGCCGCCCTTTCTTGGAGCACCTATAACCTTGATTTTCAGGGAGCATGAGGAATCACTTTCACACATCAACTGGTACCACTGAGTCCTGACCTTAACCCTACTGAAAGTTTTTGGGATGCGCTGTAGAAGACTTTATGGATTGGTTCAGTTTCCTCCTCATTAATTCAAGACGCCCAGTTTCTGATCCTCTGAGTTAATGGGTTAAACCCTTTGACACTTTTATATGTGTTTGTTTCCAGAATCACTGTTATTATCATGGAACAGTGAGAGGGGTGGAGGACTCCAGTGTGGTTCTCAGCACCTGTTCTGGACTCCGGTAGGAACAAAGCATACGGTCATGTCCTCACAAACACTGACTCCACACTTCATTTCTTCCCTTTTGTAACTGCATGTAGTTCTTATTTTTTATTGCAGCTACTAAAACATTCCTATTAACTATTGCTCTTACTCCAAATTACTCAAGTGTTATATTTATCATCATCTCTAGACAATGAATCATTCCTTATTTCAAGTTAGCCAACCACATATGTAGTGATGTAAACGTCATGATGTATACTGCATTTCCTTTGAGCTCTCTATATTTAGCACAGCAGGGTTAACCACGCTAGTCAGAATTTGAAGACACAAAAATCACCATGCTACTTATTAAAACCTAAAAATATTTTTCAGGGAAATGGTGGGCTTAGGCCACCACAGTCAAAAAACCAACCATCCTCCCACAGTTTTCCTTTAAGAGGTTGGATGAACCCACCATTATAAGTTTTATTTCCATTTTGGTGTCAGATGGTAAATTGGGACTTACTGTCAACAGTGAAAATAAAGAAGTGAAGAAAGGTATCATTTGAGTCTATCATTTGGATTCGTGTCTACTGTATCATACATAATTTGGATAGAATTTAGGAAATTGCTGTTTGCCATTGTTGCTGAAATTGGGATTCCATGTCATGTACATACTCACTCACTCATTTAACAGACTGATTAATCCTACTAGGTTCTCAGGGTGGCTGGCACCTATCTCAGCCAACACTGCACAAAGGTGGGGTACACCTGGAACCGCTTGCCAGACCATTGTAGGGCAGCACACACAACCGTTCACACTCATACTTACACATAGGGGCAGTTTGAATCAGCCAATTAGCCTAATGTGCATGTCCAAACTGTGGGAGGAAACCAGTGTATCCAGAGGAAACCCATGCAAGCATGGGGAAAACATGCAAATTCCGCACAGGAAAACCCTCACCCGGGACCTTCCTGCTGTGAACCTGGCATGGTGACGACTTCGTCACAGTGCTACCCCTTTTGTATATACCGTACAGAGAAAATGCTGCTTTGATACTTGCGAGTGTGAATATAGATTGTTAGTAGATTAAATATGAGTGAGTTTATTTGTTTGTTTGTGTTAAATATTTGTATTACTGCCATGGGCTGATGTTTGTATGTTGGAGATTTTGAGTAATATTTGGGCGTTTTGCATAAATTCGAATAATTATACCACCTTTTATCTCTTATGGGTCAGGGTTGAAGCTGGAGCCAGCCCCAGCTGCCTTAGCATGAGTGGGGAGGAACACTCTGAACAGGTCGCCAGTCTGTAACAGGGCAAAGACAATCGCCAGTCTATAGAAGCGCAAAGACACACATCCATTTACACCTAGAGTAGGTGATCTCAGGCAACCTTGAGCTTTAAACCCAAAACCATCTTGTTGTGAAGTCAGAGTGCTAACCATTGCACTACCATGCCACACCTAGAATGAATGTACACAGTTGTTAGAGTTAGAATTCATTTTTATTTAATCACAATAAGTTATTTTGACACAAATCTTCTACTGAATTGACTTCATGAAAGTGCCATACTCATTTTACGCGGTTTACACACGTAAACACAAAAGGAACCATTTTAGTGGTGCTGAAAGAACTAAAGGGAACCATTTTAGTGTTACTAACATAAAAAAGTGAGTTTTGAGTAAACAGCCTTTCTGTTTCTGTTAAAATTGATGTATGTGATAGAAATCACCATGAAAAGACCAGAGTATCACTGTAGTATAATACTGGTGTATATTCAGTCCATGAATATATGGTCATGTTACTTGTTATAAATGAGCCAAAAACTGAAAATTCCAAAACAATGTGAAAATGCTGCTGTAAATCTTCCAGGGCTGCAGTATCAGTGCTATGCAGTGTTTCTGGGTCACCCCGGTTCTTAGTTCACCGAGTTCAGCAAAGGCAAGCATAGCTGCGTCTCTGGGCTCTGAGTGGGATGACACGGCATGTATGGAGTGTTGTTTCGTGCTGTGTGTGATGTGGAGAGTCGGCTTCCTGCCTGCGTTAGTCAGAGGAGACAAACAGGCCTGCATTGAGCGATACCAGAGTCTTAGTACCACTTCGGACAATGCGGGTTGAATACATTTACAAATTAATCACGGGCAACTTCTGGAACAGAGCCGATGGCACTGCCCTTCACATTGTTTCCAGAATCTCTCATTGCTAATCCTTACACATGCATGGACAGATGTGCACACACACACACACACACACACATCCCTCCCCCTCTTGAATGCCTTTTGCAGCTGCAAACTACACCTCAACTTAGAAAACTCAAATGTATGTATATGTACATATTTCGTTCTGTCATTATCTGTAATTGTGCATGTTTGATAAATTGTCATCCATCCATCCATGCTATCTGTGGCAGTAATTCATGCATCATACATCCATCCATGTTATCTGTGGCAGTAATTCGTACATCATACATCCATCCATGTTATCTGTGGCAGTAACTTGACACGTGTGTGTCCAAGAACTGAACATCTGCAGTTTTTTTCCTGGTCTGTCTTATTCGTAGTTCTGGCTAGCATATTTGTTTGTGTGTGCGTACACATCTGTTTGTACATGTGTGTAGGTTGGGAACTCTTAATCTGCACACTCCTAGATATTGGAAACAATGTCATCTTTTTTGTTCAAATCGATTCTGGCAGCTGTTGTACTTTTGTTAACTCTTCATATTAATTTCATCATTCTGCTGCTCTCCCTCTCTGAGACCATGTAAAATAAAATAGTGTTCCATTTAGTAATTGAGTTTCCTCATCATGAACCATATGGAAAGCTATGTAAGCAATACCTTACTTTACGAGCTCATTATCTTATGCAGATAAAATAACTTTTGAACAGAAATCTCCTGGATTACATCCACTTCTTTCATTATATATAATCATTAATTTTTAGTAACCATATTATGTGAGCGTCACAGGGGATCTGGGGCCTATTATGGGTACAAGACATCAATACACCCTGCATGGGCCAATATTCAGCACATACATATGCGTATGAACACATTTTCATACACACTTTTAGTTCGTAGCAACAGACATAGAATTAATTTGATTCCATTTGCCGAAAGGTTAATCCTACTAGGATTGTGTCATCAATACTTATGGGCAATCAAGCATATCGAAATAACCCAATGTGCATGTCTTTGGACTGTGCACCCGGAGGAAACCCATTCAAGCACAGGGAGGACATGCAATCTCCATACAGAAACGCCCTTGCAAAGCCGAGGACTCGAACCCAGGCCCTTCTATCAGTCATCAGTCTAAAGTTCTTGGCAGCACGTACAGAGTTAAAAGAGAAGTAAATAAGGTGATGGTAAATAAATAATGTCAGGTTGCTTTTATTGTCCACCATATACAGTTGGTACAGTACTCAGTAACACCAAAACAGTGTTAATCTAGGACCACGGTGCTACATAAATTCACAAGACTACAAAACTACATATAACAACAGAACTATAGCCCCTGTACTGTATATCTAAAGCTAATGTGCAGTGAGTCACAAAAGTCAGATTTCAAGCTTTTTCTACAGATTCTCCCACTTTTTCCCAGTTTACATTCCCATGCATAAACTGCTTTACAGGAAGTATATTTGAGTTAACCAAACAGAGACCTTTCTCATAGTCTATGCTACTGCTTCAAACTAACTATTACAACTATAATAAGCCATTAGACTGTGATTTATTTCAACCTACTGATCTACCTCTTGATGTGTGGCGTAGGCAGAGAATCTGAGGCAAAGAGTAATTTTTCCATCAGATGTTTATCTTTTGTCTCGTTTCATCAACAGGGGCATGATTAGCTTGAACCACACTGCCACGTACATGATCGAGCCTCTGGCCAATCACAGCGTCTCTCAGGGCCATGCAGTGTTCCGTGCAGAGAGCCTGAAAAGACCCATGAGTACCTGCAGCCAACACTATGAAGTGGACAACCACGCAGATAAGCTAGGAGAGATGATTGGTGGAATTGCACAGGCCAGTCGTGCCACTAGGGTGAATATATGTCAAATTAGTCATTATCAGAGATTCAGGAAATATTATCTATCATCTTTGTCATTGATGCACGTGTTAAATAATTGTATGTAATGATACTGAAAAAAATTTGTAAATGAAATGGGGTTTAATCTCGTACAGGAAGTGGAATCTTACACAATGTCTGTAAAGTCAGTTATATTTGGAAGTAATGAGTCATGTAAGTGTCACCTTAGCATGTGGGGTTTGTCTACAGGAAAAGAGAGATGTCAGCCGCAGCATGAAATATGTGGAGCTGATGATGGTGGCCGATCACGCTGAGGTAAAACCACAACCAGGAACAAATCATGTAAAATCACATGGACTGAAGATCAATACTGATGCACTCCAGCCATAATGGTTTTTAAATTACATGGCCAAAAATATGAAAGGTGACTTTGGTTAATCTGTTGCAGTAGAAATGCAGTATGAGTTAGATTTGCTTGTGATTCAGTAACGCTACGAAACACTTTGGTGGCGCCAGAGATAACAACCCTACTTCCTTTGATCATTGATCTGCCTCTGCACTAATGGAGTTTGTCTGAGTGATGTCTGTGTATAGTGTGTGTATGTGTGAGTCTGGAGACCACACTGGTCAGAATGATGTAATCACTACTGTTCTGCTTCTGCTTCAGTTTGTGAAACATGGTCAGGACCTGGAGAAGACCAAGGCAAAGCTACTTGAAGCTGCTAACTATGTGGACAAGGTAGTAAAAGACAAATCTAAGTGAAATGTCTTGAATATGGGCAAATGCATCCAATATTTTTTAGATTGTTCATTCATTCATTTAATCCTAACAGGGTCACAAGGAGGCTGGAACCTGTATCAGCAGACTGTGGGTGAAGGCGAGGTACATCCTGAACAGCTCGCCAGTCCATTGCATAGTCAACACACACGCAATTGTTCACACTCACACCTAGGAGCAATTTTGAACAGCCAGTTGGACTAAAGTGAATGTCTTTGGACTGGAAGGAAACAAGTACCCAGAGAAAACCCACGTAAGCACAGGGAAAACATGCAGACCCCACACAGAAATGCCCTTGCTGACCCTAAGACTTGAACTCAGGACCTTCTTGCATGTTCTCCTCATGATTGTGCGGGTTTTCACCGGGGGTCCTTGTTCTTACACCAGGGGGGTCCTCCCACAGTCTAAAGACATACATTTAAAGTCAATTGGATATTCTCAATGCCCTTAGATGTGAATGTGAGGTTGGATGGTTGTGTGTGTGTTGGCCCTGCAGCGTTCTGGATATCTGTTGAGGGCATACCCCACCTTCACCCAAAGTCGGCTAGAATGGGCTCCAGCCTCCGTTCGAGCTTAGTCAAGGAGAATTTGGTTCAGAAAATGACATGACATTCTATTGGAAGATAATTTCGCTTCTTAGAAATAAATGAACTGCCAGTAATACCAGACAAATTCAAGTTTATTCTCTGATTGATTTTTTTGTAACTTTAAAATGTGAAATAATAGACAAAGTTGATGACATTCAGTGTGTTTTCACTCAGTAAAGTGTAATTCTTATAGTAATTACTATAAAATTATTTTGTACTATTATTAGGACTTTTTCTGGTTTTCCCAACAGTCCCAAGATTTTGCACCTGAGAGCATTACTTCTGTCCTATCCAATTTCATTTCTGTAGCAGGTTGGAGAGTAAAAAACTGAACCATATGCATTTAATATCTTCTGTATGGTGTACTATATAATATTTAAGATTTTCATAGTAGCATGTTTCCCTTTTAATGTGCACCTCTAGCAAAAGTAATGATATAGTTCAAAAGTCCAAAAGTAAAATCACAGAAAACTGAACTAAAGAATTAAATTCTTATGGTATTGAAAGACACCAATAGCAAGTTTAAAAGCAACAACCATTGATTAAACTGTCATTAAATAAATAAACAAAATGTCCTTTAAAAAGTATGAATATACTTTGCAAGCATATACTGTTCAGGCATAATGTAAGCATCATCAGTCTCTCTTATCACTTGTGTTCTTTTTACTATAACACATATCCAAAGCAGAAGATTCACTGCAATCCTCTTTAACCTGACTAAGCTCCTCTGGTAACCCTTGCAGTTTCAATGCTCTTGGCTGTTTAAGTGCATATGACAGGTTTCACAGGCTCGCATCTTTAAAATCCAGGCACCAAAAGTATAACATAAATTTAAAATCTAATATCTGATCCCTTATGCTGTCCAATTTTAACACAACATATGTGTTGATTCAGTATTACAGAGCGCTGAACATCCGTGTAGCCCTGATTCTGCTGGAGATTTGGAATGACGCAGATAAGATCAGTATATCGGACAACCCTTACAGCACCCTGGAGGCCTTCCTGACCTGGAGGAGGAAGCAGTTGCGGCAGTTCCCCAATGACAATGCGCAGCTCATCACGTCAGTCAACCAGCCAATAGGCATCGGCTGTTAAAAGCACAAACATGTGCATTACATATTGATGATCTGATCATGTGTTTTTTGCTGGTTCTTTTAGAGGTGTGGCGTTCCAGGGTACCACTATAGGACTGGCTCCTCTTAAAGCCATGTGCTCAGAATACCAGTCAGGAGGAGTTAATTCGGTAAAACGGTCTGCAGTATGATTCAAGAGCTCTCCCTTTTTCCCAGATGTACAAAGCTCATCTCTCTCTCTCTCTCTCTCTCTCTTTCTCTCTCGCTCTCTCTCTTTCTCTCTCGCTCTCACTCTTTCTCTCTCTCTTTCTAGGACCATTCTGAAATTGCAGTCGGAGTTGCTGCCACCATGGCTCATGAGATGGGGCATAATTTTGGGATGAACCATGACAGCGAGGGCTGCTGCCAGGCCCTGCCAGAGGATGGAGGCTGCATCATGGCAGCTGCTACTGGGTGAGACCCAGCTACTAACACAAACTACTGTGCATACCAGGCACTAATTTCATTCACTTGTCTCATGGGTGATCAACATTCTATGATATTTAGGTTGGGTTTGCTAAAACAGGATTTAGTTCTTAGCCTAAACAGAAATACTTCTCTTAAAAGTCTGCCTTACTGTTTAGCTTGTACTTTTTACATTTGTGGAAGACTTGCAGGCAAAATTTAAGGGGAAAATGTTTATCCTTCCACCTGAAAAAAACTGTCATTAAACGTCCTAATGCATTCATCTTCAAAAAATGAAAATAAATATACAGAACCTGTTACAGTCAAGGATTACAGTCCATGATTCATGAATACACCTTAACACATCCCCATCCATGGGGTAATTTAGAGTCACCAATCCACCCATCAGCATGAACTTGTGAGGTAAGAGGAAACTGAAGAACCCAGAGAAACCCTCTCAGTCACATGGAGAATGTGTGAAACTCTACATAGACAGTAACCAAAGCTTAGCATCATGCACCCTGTAGCTGTGAGGTGCTAATATTACCCGATGCACCTCCATGTCAGAACATTTTGTAGAATCAGTTAGCTCATCAAATGTATTGATTTTGCAATAAATGAGAATAAGAATGAAAAGTTTGAGAAGACCAAAGACACTGTCTTGAGAATCTGTAGGTTATTATTTGTCTTTGGCATCATGATCTTTGACCTATTTGTTAGACTTCCAGGAACAATTTTGTATTTCTGTATTAGTCTTCTGAACATATCTTGCTTTTTGCAATTTAGAGGTGCTCATTTGATTACAGCAAAATAAAAAAGATATAGAATACTTTTGTTCCGTGTAAAAGTAGTCCGACGCTTTGTATTGTACTTGGTGATGTGAGGCTTGGATGCAGCTGCTCGGCCATGGAAACCCATTCAATGAAGCTCTCTGTTCACTGTTCTTGACCTAATCTGAAGGCCACATGAAGTTTGGTGGTCTGTAGCGATTGATTCAGTGGAAAGTTGGCAACCTTGTCGTACTATGCGCCTAAGCATCCGCTGACCCCGCTGTGCCATTTTACATGGCCTACCACTTCGTGGCTGTATTGCTCTGTGTTCCACTGACTGTGGAATATTTAGTAGCTAGGAAATTTCACCCATTCTTCCACAAATGTTTGTGGAAGCAGTCTGCCTGCCTATGTGCTTGAATTAATATACCTGTGGCCATACAGGTGATTGGAACACCTGAATTCAATTATTTGGATGGGTGAGTGAATACCTTTGGCACTATAGTGTATCTTGCTAGAGTGTCACATGCTAGTGTGTCAGACTCTATGACAACATAACCTGTTGATTGAATGTGATCATGTCAAAGAGGGATGCTATCACCTGGGACAACCCACCTGCAGAGTTTTATAAACTATAGGTTTTTCATTTATTTGTTTGTTCGATCGTTTTCTCTGTGTGAATATAAAAAAAAAATTCGTTTGAATCATAACTTTTCTCTGATTGTTGTTTTCTTCCCACCTGTCCCCAGACACCCATTCCCTCGTGTGTTTAATCAGTGTAACCAGGCAGAGCTGAAGCGCTATTTAAGCTCAGGTGGCGGGAAATGTCTGTTCAATCTACCGAACACCCGGGTCATGTACGGAGGCCAACGCTGCGGCAACGGCTACCTTGAGGAGGGGGAGGAGTGTGACTGCGGAGAGGTGGAGGTGAGAACATTGCTTATACTCTTCAACCTCAGTCTCAGAGGTTTTCTGTCTCTCTAATCTATTCTCTGTTTCTTTCACTGTGTGTAATAGGAATGCTCCAGTCCATGCTGTAATGCCAATAACTGCACACTGAAAGCAGGTGCTGAGTGTGCCCATGGTGTTTGCTGTGAGAACTGCAAGGTAATTTAGTCTTTCTTTTTAATAACACATCCTGAAAAATCTCTCTGATTGGTCTCATCAGTTTAATTTTTGACTCATTTCTTCCTCTTGAAGCTGAAGAACCCGGGAGTCCTTTGCCGTGCTTCCTCAGGTTCCTGTGATCTGCCCGAGTACTGCGATGGAAAATCTGAAACCTGCCCTGCTAATTTTTACCTGATGGACGGCAGCCCCTGTGCACATGGCCAGGCTTACTGCTACACAGGCATGTGCTTGACCTTGGAGCAGCAGTGCCTCTCTCTCTGGGGAAAAGGTACAACTGGCCAGCTTAGACAAGTCTAGTAAGCATATTAACTTTGGCTGACTGATGAGTCGAGTCAAGTTCTGTACTTCTGTGTATAAACAAGTATTCAGTGAATGGCAGTAACATTGAAGAAGACCTTAGTGTATTAAGTTATAGTGATGTAACAACAGTGCAGTGCAAGATAATCAGTATTATTCAGTGTGTTACGAAAAGTTATAGCACAAAAAGACAAGATACAAGGCTCTTTTCAGAATGTTACATATGATCATATGAAAAAAGGCTATATCTTGTAAAGAAAACTGTGGACTTGCTTTTTTCCTTATACCACATATATAGCTCTACTTTACTGTATCGAGCACTGTCTTACGGAAAATCGACTAAGGACTTATTAAGGCATTATCCTTATGCTTGCTCATTTTTCCAGCTTCCAACAAATCAACTTTGAGAACCGACTGTTCACATTCTGTCTAATTAGCGTATAGATCAAGAATCCACTCAGATTTGCTAATCAGAACCGTCATAGGGATAATAATGAATAAAATATCTTCAAAATTTCTTCTTTTTTTTTTTCAATAAACAAGGCCTAAATTAAAACTAGATGCTTTTTATTTGTGGTATAAGACTTGCAACTTGCTACCTGGGCAAAGTTAAAGCCAGATCCCTACTAATGGTATCACTGATCGTTTTGCTAAAAGTTTTAACATCTGTCCAGCACATGAAAAAGCACATGGCTCTCTGTGTCTCTTCACAGATGCCCGACCTGCTCCAGATCTGTGCTTCACTAGGGTAAACAGTGCTGGAGATACTTACGGAAACTGTGGCAAAAACCTCATGGGTAAATACAGGAAATGCAATGAGAGGTGAGCAGCATTCACAGAAAGTATGAAGACTCAAATAAAATAGAAAGACACACACATTTACTCAGATTTTAATGTTAGGGATGCTAAGTGTGGCAAGATACAATGTCAGAGTGCTGCTACCAAGCCCATTGAAACCAACGCCGTCTCCATCGACACCACCATCCGCCATGGACAGAATCAGATTTTGTGTCGAGGTACGCACGTCTACCGTCCTGGCAAAGGAGAGGAGAGTCTGGGAGATACACTCGATCCTGGACTAGTTATGACAGGAACTAAGTGTGGGGACAATGGAGTAAGTGTTAAGTATAAGGAGTAAAGTGTAATTGCTGTTGCAAGAACCATTGCCATTGACTATTTATGGTAATGGTGTATGTTATTTGCTTCTCTCTCTCTCTCTCTCTCTCTCTCTATATATATATATATATATATATATCTTTCTCGATCTCACTGAGCAGATATGTTTTGGTGGGGAGTGTCGCAATGCATCCTTCCTGCAAGCGGATGAGTGCAATGCCAAGTGTCATGGCCGTGGGGTAGGTTCTCACTTTGGTATACTGCCACTGTTGATATGCCAAATCTTTAACCCATGTGGGTGGCTTTGGCTTCATCAAACCTTCCTGTCCTCCCATCTCCCTGTTAGCTCACTTCATCTCCTTCACTCTTACAACAGACTACAGGCAGTACATGAGAAATGGAGCAGATCCCCTTCAGGAATGGTTACTATGTGCTCTGTGCTGCAATCATTCATTCAAGTTCATACTTTTATCAAGATGACAGTGTTATGATTAAATGTTTTAAACACTTCAGAGTTGTGTTGTCTTTGTTCAGACAGATTTAAAAGTGGTAATGTAGGATAAGAAAAGACAGCAAATACTGTATGTGTTTGATTTTGAAACGCAGATTGGATCATGGTGACAGGACTGTTGATTAAACCTGCATGTTTTCTTTTCTAGATGTGTAACAACAATCATAACTGCCATTGTGATAAAGGATGGGCACCGCCTTACTGTGAGCAAGCGGGAAATGGTGGCAGCATGGACAGCGGCCCTGTAACCACAAAAAGTGAGTCAAATACTTATACACACATGCTAGAGAATAAACACACACACCATTTGCCATCCAATGTGAATGTAAAATCTATATAAGGTAAGATGTCTGTAATCATATTGTGTCTTTCATATAGTTGTGTTTTTTTACATGCAATAAACTGTAAAAAGGGTGTAACAGAGTCATGAGCCATGGCAGCTCCAGCTGGTTGTGGGTTTAATTGGTTTTATTTGATGTTGCAGGAAGCTTACTTGCCCTCCTGGTGCTTCTTCCTGTGGTCCTCTCCTTGGGACTGGGAATTCTCTTCCTCTGGTGGTGTTACAAGCGGAAGCTTCACTCTATTAAAGACGTGGCTCAACCCTCCCATCAGATATCCAATAAGTAATTTGTAGCTTTTTGAGAAAGATGTAGTTATAAGTTTATCCATTGTCTTCTGCGTACCGTGAGTGTTTCAAATATATTCACTTTCATTTGCATTTCAGTGTCACAGCTTCACCAGACTCGAAAACTCTTGGCAGTGGCCACGCCAACCCAACATTCCAGCTAAAGAAGCCTAACACAGACAAAATGGTAACATGTTACCTTCTATCTGTAAGCTGCACTGGAGGTCTTAATATCACATAGTGCCATAATATTGTGATTTTTTTTTCCTCAGGAGGTAAGCCAGCAGCTAAATCCTACTGGTACACCAAGAACGAGGCATTCCACTGTCCAGCCAGTGGTCAAACCTCCACCAGTCCCAGCATACATACTACAGCAGAGGAGTCCTCCACTCTCAGAGACCAGCTCCAGCTCACACCCATCTCCATCTGTGGCACCAAAACCTAGACCAAACCCTCCAAGCAGACCTCCTCCACCTCGTCCTGTTATCAAATCCACTCAGCTTCAAAAGGTGCGTTTCACCGATCTGCTTTTGACTGTTTTAAAGCAACGGCCCAAACTTACATTCACCTCACTGTTAGAAAAGGAATCAGCAAAACTATTTCCTGGCTTCGGTTAATTTGTTTAAGCATGAGATGTCTCCGATTATATTAGTAAACTTCTCTTGGGGCTGTTCTTTCTATGTAGGAGGACTTGTTTATCAAAGGCACTCAAGTGTCACCAGCCTTGTTGCAGAGAGGAAAGGGCAACCTGGCGCCCTCTGCTGGAAATCTCAGGTAAGTCTACCAGAGAAACCTACAACAATCCCCTGCCAAGTTGAGGGTTGTGTGCTC
>JBCNYG010000022.1:42833151-42848883 GCA_039654305.1 Porochilus rendahli | reverse complement strand
ACCCACTGCCAAACCGGTCATGCTGGAGGATGTTGCAGGCAGCAGAACGTTCTCCACGGCGTCTCCAGATTCTGTCACGTCTGTCACATGTGCTCAGTGTGAACCTGCTGTCATCTGTGAAGAGCTCAGGGCGTCTGTGGCGAATTTGCCAATTTTGGTGTTCTCTGGCAAATGCCAAACATCCTGCACAGTGTTGGGCTGTAAGCACAACCCCCACCCGTGGATGTCGGGCCCTCATAACACCTTCATAGAGTCTGTTTCTGACCGTTTGAGCAGATACATGCTGGAGGTCATTTTGCAGGGCTCTGGCAGTGCTCCTCCTGTTCCTCCTTGCACAAAGATGGAGGTAGCTGTCCGGCTGCTGGGTTGTTGCCCTCTTAAGAACACAAATAGAGGTTGTGTACATGCTTTCAGGATACAGCCATCAAGAACATGTACATAAACATGAATTTGATCCCTTAATTTCTGCATGGAATTTTTTTTTACGTTTCTTTCAAGGGCTTCAAAAGTCCCACATCCAACAAGTCATCAGAAATGAGCATTTAGTAGCTTGGAGTATATCCCCAGACCTCCTCTGTGGGTGTGTGTTTCTCTACAGTCGTGCGTCCTTCTCACCGTTTTCACCCTGACCAATTTGCCTGAAAGAAGAGCATGTGCAGTAAAAGTGAATCAACCTCTTAAATGCTTGTGCAAGAAAAAACTTCCATTATCTGGAGATCATGTGTTCATCCTGGTGGTGCATCTGTGGTCCGGGAGTCCACGAGAGCAAAAAGTGCCTGTGTATTCTGAGTAGAAGGGATGGCAGAATTTTTTCCCTGTCAATCACACTGACACTAACCAATCCCATCTGTCTGCGGTTGGTCGTGTATGCAGTAGGGGGTAGATAGCGCTCTCGACCAGTTGTTGCACCACTCTGTAACTTGAAGCGCTAACTGTGTTGGTGTGCACCCTCCCCAGTAACTAGCTGTATAACGCTAAGGTTAATTTAGAAAGAAATTATATGTGACAAAAAAAAACAGAAAAACGCGCCGAAATCTCTGATGTACTGGATGGTGGAAGACGTTACTGAATGGATTAAAAATATAACACTGGAGTCTCCTTCCATAAATAATTTCCACCTTTAGATCTGGTACATGGTTTTAGCCAAGTTGATGAAGCCCCCCCCCCCCTTTTTAAAAATCAGTAAATTAGCTTTAAGACAAGTATCTGTCAAATAATATCTTATAATTATACAGAAAAAGTGTGTAAAGAATGAGTGTGTTTCATATAAATCTGAATTACAACCAACAGTTTTGTTAGAGTTGCTGCCATAGAAACATTTCCTTGTTTATTCATGAATAATTATTTACAGAAATCAAGGTGGGTGTCACTGAACAATATTATTCAACTCAGCAGTGTCCTCTGAACCTAACGCTAATTATTGTAAATTATCCAGGTGCAGAGCAATGTTATTGCGTCTTAAACTCTCTTCATGCGTTTAAATATATATTATATGTAAACCTAAAGAAAAGCAAACCAAAATGAGACTTTTATAGATTTTCATGTGACCTGCTCCAGCATAACACGGATTAAGTAGGAAATTTGAAATACTGAGTTATGGATATGTTTTAGAAGAGAATTTAATCTGCTTCGAAAAGACATGATTATAGCATGAAAATTGACAGTGTTGAATCACTTTGTATGTCGCTAATTAGGAAATGCTACTTTTGTCAATCAACCCCTCAGTCGAATAATTCTGCATATCGCACGTTGCCTCATTCAATAAGAGTATTTTTCTGAAGTTGTAGAGCAGGAACATGCTGAATGTTGTGTGTACTCATCAGATAGACAAAAGCTGAGTGTCTTTACAGCCTCGGGCTGGTATCAGGTGTGATACAGCAGCAGAAGTATTTAATATACACGTGACTCAATTCCCCGATCCTAAACCGAATCATACATACATGTCCTATGAGGAAGTTGTATGAAATGGTTCAATAGCATGTTCATCCTGTAACTACGGTGACCGGGAAGTGCAAAACAAAAATACATTTTCAGAAAACAAATTTACAAACGACTGCCTTCTTACAGAAAGGGAATGTACCAAGTGCCAGAAATGATGACATGAGTCACTCAGCCTGTTCTGGCAGCAAGTGTACAAATGTAGTTATTAAACTGTGTTATGTAAATATATCAGCTAGAAAACAAGTCATTAATTTCCTAAGACGATGAGGCTGCATCGCTATTAGGATTATTTTTCCCACTAAACTGACAATATTTCATGTGAAATAATGCAGCCTCACAACTCGAAAGGGAAGGAAAGACATTCATCCTCATTAAAGATCCACAGCCTCCAACCCAAACATGAGACAAATGAATGAGTGCCATTCTGTTCAGTTGTTTGTATGAAAACTGTACATCAATGACTGAAAAAAAAAAGTAATGTCTTTATCCTCTTGCACTCAGTAATTCCATATGATATTAGCTAGCGAGACCAAGGTAAAGTGTGCCTGGTGTCAGTTGGGCTCAATATCTGTAAGATGGGGGAAAAAAATCCTAAATAAGAATTACACCAGTCAGCTCTAACATTCAAAAGATTACAACTGGTGAATTGAATAACACTGATTAGTTTATACCACATGGAAATGGTGTGATCTGATTGGTCTGCTATCACTGGAGAAAAGAACAATTCAAAGTGTATAATGCTTGAATCAAAACAAACAAACAAAAAATTCAGTTCATCACAGTCACTTGGAGCTGATGGTGTCATAGTTGTCCAGCTTTTAAGTGGGGAAAAAAAACCCTCAACTGACCTGCTTTTTTTAATGGTTAAAACATTAAAAAATATGTAAGAATCTTGCTTTTCTTTGTTTTCACAATGTATATACTTAAACAGAGTTAAAGAGGCAGTGTTACACAGCTCTTTCTTACATGTGCACACGGAGCACACCTACGTTTATGGTTTATAAAAATGTAAAAAGTAAAGAATTAATTTCTTTTAAATGTTCTTTTTTCCTTCTGTTCACGTTTAGTATATACTTTTATAAGCAGTTGAGGTGAGGTGGTGTTAATGTTATAGCTGATTGGTGTGTGTTCTCCCAGTGAAATCAATGCATTTAGCTAATTTTTGAGTGAAGTGTATGAAAGAATAATGGAGTTATTAAAACATCGGTGAAAACACTGATATAAAAGTAAAATTGTAAAGATATGCGTAAATGAATATTGAAACTTTTTCTTGCTGCTTGATTTCTCAGTTTTCTCGTCCATGGTGAAAACACTTTCTTGGCTGGTTGATCAGGGGACAAATCACTGTGCTATATTTTTGTTTTATTTCTGTGTTTGTTCGCTTTTAACCTGGAGTTCAGGGATCAATAATGTGAGCCCTGCAGCTGTTTGAACCTCCTGCTCTAATTGAATGGCTGGTCAGTGAGTGCTCTGTGGGGACCTCCTCCCTCTTTCATGCTGCTGTATCGACATGTCCATGGGCTTCTCAACTGCGTTCTACTCCATTCTCATCTATGTTCAGAGTGCACTCCGTCCTCGTGCTTCTGACCCAGCCCTCTGGTGGGCCTGCGTGACCTTTAAAATGGTGTTGTATTACTGGCTTGTAGTTACTTGGAGGGGTGGGCATTGTGGGCTTGTATTAGGAAAGCCATAAAACACCCCTGTTATGGGAGTATTTGCAGTAATTCAGCTTTTTGAAAAAGTGCTGGTTTGGGTGGTTACATTTATTTATTTTTTGATGCCCTGAAGAGTGTGATCTGTAATACAAAATATAAAGTGTTTCAGGCAAATCTAAATCCTGAATGTTATCTGTATCACAGACTTTGTGCTCCTCCCATTTGCCCCATCACAAGACCTCTACCATCCAAGTGAAGGGAAAGCATATGTTTCCTGTAAGATTACATACTGTACCTAGTTTGACCTGTAGCTCCTGCTATACTGGTGTATGTGGAAGTGCAATTAGGTACAGTCATCAATTCTAACCCTGTACACTTCCGTCAAATCCATCAAGGTAGCTGTGTGTCTTCTGTATATTCTAAAAAAATAATAAATCTGGTGTTAATACACAACTCTGGCTCTGTAGAAAGGCAACAAATCAAACTGGCTCGAAGCAGGCCATCCAACACTATTCCAGCCAATCAGCAATAGGAGGCACTTGTGCTTGATTTATAAACTCACCCAATTGATGATTGGCTGAAAAGGAGATTAGGGTGTGTCGTTGCTTTTACCTTAGCAATGTGTGGCCTCAATTGTGGGAGGTGCAGCTTCTTAGGTAGCAGTGAATTCAGTTGTGTGTGTATTTGGCTGTTTAGTTAAAATATGAAAATTTCATTCTTCATGAGAACAACTCATTCATTCATATTCTAAGCCACTTATTCCTGGAGCCCATTTCAGCAGACTCTGGACGAGGGCGAGCAGGGCCAGCACCCATTCACACTCACACATAGGGGCAATTTGGAACCTCCAGTTTTTGTTCTGTGGGAGGAAACCAGAGTGCCTGGAGGAATCCCACACATCACTGGGAGAACATGCAAACTCCACACAGAAATGTCCGAGCCCGGGAATCGAACCCAGGCCTTCTTGCTGTGAGGCGTATTTGCTGACCACTACCCCACTACGTGCCGCAATGCTTTGATCATGTGATTTTTGCCATATTTAGGAATCTGTTTCTACACAGTGCAAGAGGTCTGTAACGCTGCAGTAGTTTTGCCGTGCACTTAAGGTGTTTTGTACATCCTCAGGTGTATTAGGGTGTCAGTATAAATGAAAAGGAATGGTGTCAATAAAGCACGGACACAATGCCAGTGATGCAAGTCCTCACAATAGCACCGATGCTAGTGTGAAGTCACATGACTGAAGACGCTGACCCCCCCCCCCCCAGTATTTCTCACCTGACTGATCTCTTCTATTTTTAACTTGTTGAGTAATCAGGACATCAGGCCTGGTCTTGTATACATCTGAAAATGTGTTGGCAGCGAGTGTATGATTACTCCAGTCGTACTGCAGACATTTAACCTTCCTGCTTCCTTCAGCTGTCAGGTTAAAATCATGTCACTCTATCTCCATGTGTCCCTGCAGAGAAACACAAGCCAATCAGAAATCAGCAATGAGAGAGAGGGTTCAACAGAAAAAATAATAAACAGGATCTATCACTGATAGTTCCTGTAAAGCCTAGATGTTATTTTTGTGTAACGTAGAAGGCTCTGTATAGCACATTGCACAAATTAACCAGTATTTAGCGTCCATACTCTTGTATGTAATGGGGATAATAAACCTGTGTAGTTCCCAGAGTTGTGTAATATTCAGAGTCAGACCGAAGAAGAGCATTAAGACCATAAAGTGCCTGCTGGAAATTAACCACCTGTGTATAAGATCATGGCTCCTGATGCATATGGAGAAAAAGTTGAGAGCAATTTTAAAGGAGATATAAAACAATTACTGAGGGCACAGTGGATATTGCTGAAATGCTGGACTGATCTGCGATGTCTCCCGAGCCAGAGGTGAATCATTTAAGTCATAAAATTTACGAAAAAACGTATGAAAATTAAATACAGGACTACTCCACGCAAAGTGTCACTTAAATGGCTCCACACTAAACCTTTTTAGTGTGTCCCTGGTTTGTGACCCCGATCTTTGACCTGGGCCCTTAAAACCTTTTCCAGTTGTTGTGCATTCAGTAATGAGGAACTGGTGAAAATTTAATTCAGACCCATGCAGATGATTAACCTGCAGAGTGTGCACAAGACCTTTCAAAGATGACCTCATTTGACCTTGACCTTTGACTTTACAAGCTATACCAGTTTATGGGCCTTTGGTAGTGAGTAATTAGTGAAAGTTTTGTCCACATTTTTGTAGGGATTTCAGAAGACCCACAAGGAAGGATGTACATACGCCAGATGTGTTTAAACTAATGAACAGGACGAAAACATTTACATTTATGGCATGTGGCGGCAGATGATCTTATCCAGAGGGACGTACATTTGATCTCCTCTATAAAAGTGAACAGATGAGGGTTAAGGGCCTTGCTCGGGAGCCCCACAGTGGCTCTTCGATCAGTCATCCAGAGCCTTACCCGCTGAGCCACCACTGTATAAACATAATGCCTTCGGCTCCACCAAGGAGGGCAGACACGTGGTAATGTTGTAACATACGTGTATGGCTTTGATAATGGAACCACAAATTGGTGCACCTAGCATAAATGTTCAGGTTGTATAAAGCAAGATCTAAATCATGCCATTAGATAGTCAAAACCATCCCTCAAAGTGATACACTGGTTTTACTCTGTAACTTTTTGGTGTACATTAAAATTGGCAGGCTTTATTCTGCTCAAAAATATTTGTGGGATTCATGGTGTCCAACTGCTCAAAGGTTTTAGGAAAGCGCTTAAATTTGGGACATGAATGTGGAACAGATTGAAACTTGTTCAGTCTTCTAGAAGTATTCTGTAACGTGCACAATCCTAAATCTCATGTCCAAAGTGATAGATTTAGAGGATGTTTTTGTACAGACACCGAAACTCACAAAAGCTAGTGTTCCTTTAGCGAAACCGTACTATATGTACATGTACTACACAGGAACATAAGCAGGAAATGCAAGATTTTTATGGTTTTACATTTTTATAGTTGATCTGGGTGTTATCCTTTAATTGGATTGATGAAGAGACATGATTATGTTTTTTGAGGTGGAACGTTGTTCGGACTGTTCAGTATACACTCAGGATCACTGAAAACTCTTAAAATCCCACACTAGGTTTAGATTAGAGTTCAGTATTTGTAATTAATACTCATACCTGAGTAGCAATGAGTAAAACGAGAAATCTGAGTGGTTGTTTTGCCATTGACCTACTGACATGCCTGACTGCACAATTTAAACGGTGTTGTTGTACTTGTTGTATTTGCTGCCAGTTCTGAGTGTTTTGGATTGGTTTTGTTCTGTATATAAAGCCAGGCTGAAAAAAATGTGGTGTTTTTATTGTCCTGGATGCAATTATGCCTCGCCTGTCAGAGAATGACTGACATTGAGCACTGGGTCTGTTGGAGGGTGTTGATTGTCGATTCAACAGGAGGCCCGAACAATGGGTTGCTGTCCGCCTGCAATATTAACTTAAGACGTCGGTTTAACGAAGTCTGTGAGGGACAGAGCAAGTCCTAGGTTGCAGGCAGGCACCAGCCACGCATCAATACTAGTACTGTATTTCGGTGCGTCCACACTACCAGCTTAGTGGCCTGAACACCGAAAATTGGAATCATGTCATTACAGGAGTGACAGACGTCAGCATGTGTGGCACTGCCCTGGGGAGTGCTGCATACGTTGCACAAATTAAATGGTGTGGGCTGGTATCTCTGCCAACCATAAAACCCCTGTGGTGATAATCAATGGTAACCTCACTGCCAGACGGTACATTGATGAGGTGCTGGAAATTATACGTGCAGTTAATCAGGAGTCATGATCAGTGTTCTGCAGCGGGATAACACCCGCCCTCATGCTGCACCGGTCACCACAGCGTACCTCGGGCAACAGAACATCGATGCGCTGGACTGGCCGACATACTCGGCTGATCTCTCACCCATTGAACACCTCTGGGACCGAGAGGAACTAGTTGATGCGTTGCACCAAAAATGGGATAACATACCCCAGGACAGACGCCTTAAAAGGTCAATGCGTAGACATTGTGTGGCGTGTATTGATGCTAATGGCGGTAACACGAGATATTGAAATGCCAGGGATTTGGGAATTGGATATGCTATTGTTAAATGCAAGTAGAATTATGACATTTCACAATTCTTGTTGAAATTTGGCAAAACTCATCAGATAATAACCAAATATAAAATTCAAGTACCTCCTTAAAAAAAATCCTACCACACAAAAAAAATTACTAGTGTTAAGTTTTCATTAATGCTGAGCGTAATTAGGTCTGCCGAGTCTGAAGCACAACTGTAAAAACAAACTAAAATGAGATTATGTATTTTGTGTGTGTGTGTGCGCATAAATGACTTCTTGCATTCATTTGTTCTCAGTATATTCTGGTGGTGATGTATCACAGGAACACAATGTGTAAGGCTGAAGTACACCCTGGATAGAGAGAGATCAAAAAACCCATGCAGACAGTGACAAAAACATGACATGCCACACACTGCAACCCATACTACATCTGAGACCGCACTGCTACCCACTGCACCAAAAACCTGATGCTATAAATTACACTGTGTTGGAGGTGGTGGATTAGTGATTTAAGCTTTGGATAATGATTGGAGTTCAAATCCCTGTATGGCCAAGCTGTCGCTGATTGGTACATAAACATGCCCTTACCTGTTAGTTGCCCAGTCTGTAACTCTTTAAAAGGTTTTTTTCCTCATTCCATATTATAAGACAGGATTCCTTTAATCTATGAAGGAAAAGACATAATTGTAATTTGAATATTTTGAATACTTGTTGCTTAAAAAGCACCCTTTTTTAAAAAATGTGTGTCTGAGTTGTTCAAGCATTAGAGAGCATGTCACATCTTTAAATGCGTGAGTAATGTTTGTATGCGTGCCAGGCAAGACGGGTCTCTCGGCCTCCACTGGGCATCCCTCTGGACTCTGAGCCCTGTGTGCTATTCTTCAGTCTGTTAGCTGACACAAGCAATAATCCTCATATCTGCTCTCTATCCAGCTTTGCTACAGAGCTTTGCCACCTCTGCGTTTGCGTCCAGAGGCTTTCCCTCTAGTGACACATCTGACCGCTGCTTTCTCACTTTCGTACTTGTCCCATGATGCATTCTTCCACTTTCCTTTTATCCTTGTTTTTGGTTACTGGCTTGCTGTGGCATGGTGTTTGACTATCCTGTTGATAATCAAATCAGTGCTGAGCATGATGGTGGGTGGATTTGAATGATTTTTTTTTAAAGCAATAACAAAAATGTGTGTCAGCCCTTGAGCCTTTTATCCGTAGCTGGCCTGCGGGGACACGCACGGCCATGCGTAATTGATACGCAAAGAGCAGAATCCACTCAAAGACTCTAAGTGAGTTGAGCTATTTTGATAGACAGGAAAAGTCTCCTGTGGATTCCGGTGAAGATTTAAAGGAACAGCATTGCTGTTCAGTTTATCGTAAAGCTTGCTTTTCCATTCTCATGTGTACTGCTCTTAGGTTCTGACTGTCTTCAAATAGTAAACAGATGGATTATACCCTGCCGCTGTATATGAATTAAAAGTCAGGAATTATACCCATTTTCAGTCATTTTTATTTTTTCATTTCAGTCACTCCGAAACATTGATTTGGAGTGCATGTTTTGGATTGTCCATTTGAAACAACTTGGATTAAGTATTGATTAGAAATTCAGCTCTGAGGACCTGGGTTTACAGCGTCTGGTTTTATGCTGTTTTCTGGTTGCAAGTTTCAGAATCTTATTTTATAGGTTCATCTGAACAGCAGTTTTGTGGAGGAAACACTTTTTACCACTTTGACACAACAAACCTTTCAGCGTTTCTCATCCGAGCCACTGACTGAAAAAGAAACCAGATTTAAAGCACTTATTAAGTATTTATATGGGGGTCAAAGGGAGGATAATGTCTACCAGGGGAAGGAGGGGATTGTGTAAATTTGGGCATCTGCCATGTCCGTTTATTTACCTCTTTCTAAGATTTCTGGATAGGCATTAATTACAGATATTCCTCTTCCTAATGTGGAAAACAGTTTAGATAGCCAAGCAAGAGACATTGATCTAGACCACCATCTTTATCTTATGATAAGTGCTTATGATTACAGCAGATATTTCTGGTAAGAGTACTCCACACTGTTACGTACTGTATATCCACAAAATCTGCTGTCTGTTTAGTGATATTTTATGCAGAAGACTCAGCCATAATAGAGTTAATTCAGTCAATTCAGCGACATCCACTGAGGTGCATAATTGTTTGTGTGTACTACACAGGAGTGTAAGCAAAAAAAAAACAAAAACACACAAACCATAAAATCTGATTTATGGATCAAATGCACAAAGTGCAGGTGCAAGTACTCTTCTTCAGTTTTAATAAATGATGCATGAAACGTAAGGAAGTGCAAATTAAAGAAAGTTTTTATAGTTTATATCTGATACTTTAACCAGAAGGGAGCGTCAGAGGCAGGTCAGGTGAACTGTGCATGCTAATTATTAACAGCACCTGTTTATTCTCAGTCAGAATTTAGTCCGTACAATACAGAAATTTAAGTAAACTGCAGTCTATAAAGGTGTTTTAGTATACACTACATGGAAACATAAGAGAAACAAATGTAACCTTTTTTTTGTGTAATTTGTTTAAAGACAATGTCCGAGGAACAGATAGTGGCATCAGTGACAGAAGAGCTAAATGAAAGTGAGGACAGTCACAACGAGCCGGAACCCATATTTGAAACAAATGTGATAAAAGAATGTGCTGATTTGCTCCTTAAGTTTGTGGAACCGCAATATTGTGTATTGAGTATCGGTAAGTGTTGTAACAGTCCGGGACTGCTGCTGAACGGTAATTGGCAGACAGATTATGGTAAATGTCCTGGAAAGGGTAGCGATTGCCGGACTTTTGAGGTTCCCAGACAGTCTAACTGACTAATGATCCGGGAAATCGAGGGTGAAGTTAATATAAAGTTCTGGGAATACTCAACCTGTTTGGTGTTTGTGTGTGTTTGCGTGCTGAAAATAGAAACCGTGTTTAATTCCGTTTTTATAGTTTCTCTGTTAGCCACAGACAAAGGTTAAACTGGTGTCTCTGCTCTTGTAGGGGGCTTTTATTTTGTTTTATTTATTTATTTTTCTGGCACGCCTTGAGTAAACTTAAACCGAAGAGCCCCCTGCAAAAGTGGCCCTGACTGATATTCTGAATAGGAATGTTATCAGTTGTGATAGGAGTGGTCTCTTCTCAGTTGACTCCGCCCTTATCCACAGGGATCAAGGGCTGACTGAATGGATGTAAATAATATGAAGCGCATGCTAGCCTGAAGTATGGCGTTTTACTACAGTTCCAGAGACACATTGAGCTCCTTTGGTGAATGCTAAGACACTTTATTGTTGTTGTTTTTATTTAGCCCCCATCTGTGCATTCCTCTGTCCTTAAGGCTGCACAAATGATTATGCTATCACGGCAGATGTCGTTTTTGTGAGACTGCACCAGGCTCTGATTGGGATGCCTCCATAAGCTTCTGGGTGCTGAAATTTTCCCTTGAGACTCAGGGAATCCTGTAAGCCTCTCATCCGTCGTCGTCATCTGGCTGAACCGTCGTGTTAGTGGGGCATGATGGCCTGTGCGTGAGGCGCACAGGGGACTTTGACAAGATGATTATGGCACGTTGAGTTGCGGCTGCAGGGGGAGGGGGTATTGCTATCTTTAGCACCGAGCGTGTGTGAAGGTGGGATAAGTGTGAGAAAATGAGTGTGAAAAATAGAGAGAATAAAATGAGGATTTTAGGAGAGAGGATTTGATTAATTATCAGTGTTGACTGTACAAACAGTTCACCAGCTGTCTGACACTTCACACTCAGGCGACACTTGCATCTGAGATATCTGTGGCTCGAGCGTGACTGGAGTCTGAAGCGGTGAATTGGGGGAGGGGGTGCTGTTTAAGCATGCAGGCTTGTGCTTAAGGCTGAAGGATCTGTGTCAAGCCTCCGCTCCGTTACTCCTGTTGCCAAGTCGAGAATTAAGGGCGTGTCCTGTGTATCCTCTTCCCCTTGCCGCTTCTTTATGACCCTACGTTTTGTTGTTGACATTTTTATTTTTATTTTTTTTTGCTCTGCCATCTGATAATCATCCGACATGTCTTCCTGTTTTAGAAGAGTGCTTCCTCCCAGTCCAGATTAACTGCATAGTTAGAGCCGTGTTTACACGCTGCAGACACGGCGTACTTTCTCTCCCCGTGCTCTTTACAGGGAAATCCCTTTTGATTTTGCGGCATTTTTTGTACTTCTGTCGATAAGCTCTTCAGTATAATTAAATGAAGGCTCTCAGCTCTGATGGCTGCCACTCCACTGTTCACGATCTGAGTCATAACTTTCAGATTAATGAATCATTGTCATTTTTCCTCCCTCTTCCTCGACTCTCTTGTTCTGGTTTCATTGACAGTCTGATGGATGACGAAGTACTCGAGGACTGGAGTGGTGTGTAAATGTGAAATCAGGAGCCAATTCATACAATAGCATTTTCATCCACTAAATGGAGCAAGTGCACTGATGGATGGTATACATATATACGTCATTAGTGTAAGTTTCAAGAGACATGCTTTTTTTCCCATGATTCTGTTAGTGCTGATACAGTGATGAGTACGAATCAGTTAGGGATGTCACAAAGTTTTGTTTAGCTTTGGTTCAGTTGTCTAGGTTTACATATTGGGCATGAACTCTGAAACCCTGTTATACTTGTTTGCAGATGAGTATGTGGACAGTTCATGAATTTGGGGGGGGATATCAGTCTATAGTCATACAAAAATGCTCTGTAATGATTGTCAGGAAATTTTATGGGTGTAAGCTTTTGTAAACCCTCAAGCTGTTGGCCAGCCAATTACTATGTATTCAACCGTTCATGTCTATTACAAATCGTTCTCTTATACACATCCATTTCAGACAATGTGCACGGCCTTCTTTGACCAAAGTTTGCCTACCTTTTATTTTAGCTGTCCCGCTCATGTGCAACATTGGACAGTGCCATGCTGAAAATATGAGGTTCAGACAGGTGTGGAAAATTTTCCATATGGAGACATTCCTGTGAAACATGTAAATCTGCTGAGAAAATACTTTCATGGGGGCGTGTCTTCATGTGACTTAGGTTGCCTTAGGAGCAGATCGAGTGCTTAATATTTTGCCGCTGTGAGCCAAGGATAAGTTGGCATGCTGGGTCTTCATGCATTCTGTATGTAGGTCTAAATATTCAGGACGTTCTGAATATTTATGAGCAGTACTTCGCGATCAGCCAATGCGAGACCGTGCACAGACACACCTCTGTGTGACGTGGACTTCCTTTATTAATATTAATGATAATATCCCGTCTGGCAGTGTTGGACAAGGTGGCCATGAGTAGTCTCATGCAATGTATTAGGCTCAGATCCACTAGCGCTGCAGAGTTTTACTTTTCTTATTACAGTGTCAAGGCCGATTGTGATGTTTCTGATGGTTCACACATGCTTCATTCATTAGAAACAAAACTTTTTGGTCTTTCAAATGCAACTTAAAAATATTGATGGAGACAAAAGCACTACACACTCATGTTAAGGAGCACCAAAAGCATGATAAAAATATTCATGAGCTTCAAGAAAATGCAATTCCAAGTGCTGCTGTTATACTGGGCCATCCATCACTGATGGATCGTGTTGCAGATTTAAAAGCAATTACAGTAGCCTTTGCAAGTGAGCACTGTTTGCCAATGTCACTGGTGACAGATCTAGTTGACTAGGCAAAACGAATGGCCTCTGACAAGGGAGGCCTGGATTATATGACTCTTAGCAGAACAAGTGCAACTTTGATCAACTCACGAAGGGAGATCTCATCAACAAACTTCAATCGAATGGACGTTTTTCATTAAATATTGATGAGGCAATAATAACATGGACAAGACAGTCTTGTACAGTATTTGTAAGTGTTTGGTGCTGTTGTGATGCAACACTTAGCATCTATGAAAGAAAAACTAGCCGCTCGGAAAACCTGTTTTCCACCGCACAATTTTAGTAACAGAAATATTTTCAACTTTCACCTATGGGTTCAGACCTGGAAATACTGTCATTACATCATATCTTAACAAGTGAATATCAGATGATAAATCATGGTACTACTTTATAATTTAAATTGTGGAAATAAATTGACTACATTAATAATGTGGTGATGATGATTATTATTAGGCTTTGTAATCTTAGTTTTTCTTTGTTGTGTTCTAACTGTTTAGGCATCAGGGGGTTCAGTAATGTACAGTAGGTAGTATGCTCATGATCTCTCCATAGGAGGAAATCACTGTGGTTGTACACACTGAGTGGCAGAAGACTAAATGAGATCACATTAATGCTCAGCTTCAATGCTACAGAAATGCCCAAAACACTAGACATAAAACTGGAACAAGCTGTTGCCTAATTAACTTTATAAATAACTTTGATTTCTTGTTGAATCTAACTTTTACATACTGCCAAAAGCTAAAGAAAAGAGAGGTGAATTGAGGGAGGAGTTTTTTATTTAGGCCATACTACAGCCTTCAGAAATATTCATAAGTGGGGGAAAAAAAGCAGATTTCTTAATAACTTATTTAGTTAAGACGCAGTTTAAGTTTAGCAGGTTGTCATGCAGTCATTGAGCAAATTTTTTCAGAACTGAAAAAGAATCAAAAGCTGAGTCCTGCAGTCAGGTTCGATATCTGAAATGGCGGTTTGGTATGAGATGTAGTCTACATGTGATATTTGACATCAACAGCCTGCTCGAATGCTTCATCTAACATGTCAGTAGATGCTTGAGGGGTAGACTTTTTCTAATAACATATTGGTATCAGATTTTTAATCTATACTTCAACCTGTGCTATCGGTGGCTGCAGTGAATTCTTCCAATCAGATTGCTGCATCTGAAATACTCTTACTTCTGTGCTTCTTTAAAAAAAACATAGAATGGCTGTATACTCAGTATGTACCTAATAGTAGTTAAAAGTTACCTGAGGACATACTGGTAAACAATCTAGTATGCATTTGCAACGTGGTATCCCATAATTCAGCTGGAACTCTGAATAACTGAAGAAGGTAAAAGGAAAACATAGTGAGACCAAGTGTCTCTTCATGTATATTTACATGTATAATTTCGTATGTTCCTTCTTTATATTCAGTAATTAAACTGATTGAAAAGTCTCGCCCTTGAAAAAGATGTGCTCCTCCCATTACTCACTTTTGGAGCCACTTATGTGGAGCCACAGACAAATGATGGCACAGTCGATCCGTGCAGTTTCAGGTTTGGCGTCTGGCAGAGGTGGCAGAGGCTTTTAGATCAATGCGAATGATTCCTTACATCCCACTTTAGAACACTATAAATGTATTTCTGAGGCCGAAAACTTTCAGGATTTCACAGTTAGGAGCTGATGGGAGTAAGGAGGTTAAACTCTGAGCAGTGATTGAAGAATTTGTGAGTTTGTGATAGTACTAAGACCTTGAACACATCTTTGCTTCTCAGCTGCACCATGTGTCCTGTTCCACTTTCATTGTGAGATAATTCAGATTTTAAACGAGTACACGGAACTGCATTTTTCATATACCACATAGGAATGGCTCGATCCGATTGCTCTCACTTAAAGCGAGATGGATGTTGCTGATTAGTCCCGGATACAGAATGACATCTACTGAGCCTGAGGCACGTAATTGTTATAGTATGTACTACAGGGGAACATCAGCAAAAACACAAGTTCAGGTCCATTATACATTATTATGCATTATATAATACACCATATAATATAATAAATAAATAAATATATATATATATATATATATATAATACATTATTAGTGATGATGAATTTCTGCAATCACAGAAAAAACATGAAAATCACAGAATCCTGTACCTGTCTATGCTGTGTGTGTTTTGTGCATCAGGGCAGAGAATGACGGATGGATGTCTGTAAAATTGACTGATTGAAGACTGTAGTGAGTCACGTTGTTTGTGTTGCGGGTTTTTTAGTGGCAAAACAAACTGCCTTCTGACTCATTCTGTTCTCTTTGCAGATCTTCTAAACGGGCTGTGTGTGTGTGTGTGTGTGTGTGTGTGTGTGTGTGTGTGTGTGTGTGTGAGA
>JBCNYG010000022.1:42783730-42808115 GCA_039654305.1 Porochilus rendahli | reverse complement strand
TGGAACCACTGATGTTGTACATGATCATTTTAAAGAGCCAGTAATACAAATTCACCACAGGTACACTTTAAGGTACCGTTCAAGAGTTCTTGTCAGTTCTCTTTGTGAAATCTGATAAGCTGCAGATCTCCCTGTGGAGATGAGCGCAACGATGAAACCATCAAAGCATTTATGTTGGACAGTATAGTTGCACTTCGGATCCTGTGGTCAGACCAACCAGAGCGGGGTTTATTACTTCTCTTCTGATCAGCTGAAGTTTATACTCAGTCTAATGAGCATTAGGGAAAACACTGCTCCTACTCTTTTATTGGAATTTCTGAAAGAAGTAAATCATTGAAGTGTTTTTATATCATCATTGTCGTTATTAATTTCCTGTTTGTGCTGAAATATGAAAAGGAATTCAAATAAATGTAAACTGTTGGTCATTATATGGATTGTCATGTTTCTGTGTATCTGAGCCTCTCAAACAAAGAGATGGCTCACAAGCCCTTGGGTGAACCACACACACACAAACAGAGCTCTAATGTAGCATGGTAATGTAGCGTTGAATTGGCTGCTTGATGTCTCTCGCTTTCTCCTTGTCTCTTCATATTTCTGTAGTGGTTTTGCAGTAAATGCAAAGAAAAAGTAATAGAGATGGACAAAAAGGGACATGGAGAGAACGAGACAGGTACACAAACAACAAAAAGAGGGATGGTTAGATACAGAAAGGCAGGCACCCTTGGAGAGGGAGGTAGAGAGAGGTAGAGATGGAAAGAAACATTGATAGAGACAGATGAATTGAGGTACACACTGAAGGAGATAGTGCGAGCCATGCTTGAAAAGAGTAAGGCATGGAGGAAAACAGATATTCATCCATGTTTGTACTGAGAATGAGACGGAGAATAAAAGAAGGGAAGGAAGGAAAGAAGTGAGCAGAAGGGGAGGGAGAGTGCGTATCCAGCACTGCAGTAGTGTCTGAAAAAAGATGAATGGGCTGTGTGTGGGGGTGGGGTGGGGTGGGGGAATCTAACTTTTGACTTTTCCTCATGCAGTGAGTGGAGAAGCCATGTGAGCGCAGAATATTCATTATGCTCTGCAGTAGCAGGCAGGAGGGGGGTGCACTATAACTAGAGTGAAAGATGGGGCACAGTGGAAAGAAAGAAGGGGAGTTGAAGGGAGAGAGTGATACACCATGAGAACTGGTAAAAGAGGAAAAAATTCGTGGGGACAGAGAGACAGACTGGTAGGGGAGCATGAGAGAATGGGAGAGAGTAGGAGATGAATGGAGGGAGAGAGTGTGAGATGCAGTAATTGTGAGTGTGAGAGAGATGGGTAGAGAAAAAAAATGAGGGTAAGATGGAGAAGAGTGCATGTGAGAGCGAGCAAGGGGAAGGGAGAAATGGGAGATGTGGAGGTGGGTGAGAGAGAAAGTGAGAGATGGGTAAGGGAGTATGTGAATAAGAGAGTGAGGGGAAAGGGAGAAAAATGGGGAACAAAGTTTAAAGAATGGAGAGAGAAATAGCTAGGGAATGAAAGTGTGTGAAAGAGGGAGAGATGGGGAAGTGTGTGTGTGTGAGAGAGAGAGACACAGGGGAAGCGAGAGAGAAGATTAAAGTGATGCTACCATGGCAACCTGTGGTAATTAGAAAGCTCTGAGAGGGAGCAGAAACACTCTTCCTTTCTAAAAAGCTTCAGTTTCTCCTTAATCCAAATCACTCTGTAGTGCTGTATGATCTGGACTGTGTGTACTGAACTCTCCTTCCTCACAGTTTCATGGCTGTTTTAGAGCATTCCGAGTCCAGGGGTTACTAAGCATCAAGTCAGAAATAGAATCATGGAGGATGATGAAATGAATGGATGAATAAAAGGGATTAAACCACCAGACATGTGGCAATGTGAGAGCGAGCATTTATTATTACAGTGTACAGTAATTTTATTATGGCATACACACTGTGTTTCCCCTGTTTACAGAAACGTCACAAAGCCGACAATGTCGTGAACAAGAAAGAGACCCAAGGTACGACTGCGTTTATTAACTACTTTGGGTTTTTCACTTACATATGATGGTGTCATAGAACAAAACCAAGCTAACGTTTATTTCGTCCTCCTTGTCGTTTTATTTCTGTTTTATTCTCAGTGCTGAGAAATGGAGCCTGGGAGATTGTTCACTGGGAGAAGGTACTACATCTCCGCAATCGCTGTGCATCATAAATAAGCTAAGACATTACTGTGGGGGGGGGGGTGTCTCGTGACGTGAATGGATTTTCTTCGTTCTCTGTTCGTTGTTTCTGTTTCTCTGTTCTTCATAGGTCATAGGACTCTAATGAGGCCACTACATGTATGTGGTTTCCATAGAGACTGTGATTTAACAGAAGTGGAAGGCAACGTGTTTAGTGTGCATTCCTGATGAGATTGAGCATGGTGAACATACGCCACTAGAGATCATCAGATTTAAAAAAAGACTAGACAGATGTGGTTATTATTAGTTTCAGCAGACAGAAAATTATTAGTTTCAGCAGTTGTACAGTGCTCTAATTAAAAGTACGCCACTGTTTTTACCCTTTACATTTATAGCCAATGGGCATTCTCCATGGACAGTGGTGTTTCCCTGTACCAAGAACAGAAAAGCTGTTTATTCACCGCATTCATGGTCATTTAATAAGCTGTCAGAATACATCAGTACACTGTGTGTGTGTGTGTGTGTGTGTATGTATGTGTGTGTATATATATATATATATATATATATACATACACACTCTACACAGGAACTGAGCAATCTGATTGGTTTACTATCTGGGGTATTATAGACATTATCCTGAGTGGATAATGTTTGAATTAAAAAGACAGACACAGTCTGTCACAGTCTCTTGGAGCAGGTGATGACATCATGCTTTAAAAATAGAAGAATAAATCATAAAAACCTTGTTTTTATTTGTTTTTCCTAGTCTTTCTGTGTAGTGATTATAAAATGTTAAATGAGTTTTTAGTTGAGATTTTACTTCTAATCACATCTCCATGTAGCTTATGTTAAACTGTGTAATGTGTAAAAACACGTAACTCACTTAACTCTGCTTGGTATGTGCAGGGCTCTTCTGACCTCCCTCTGTAGTGGTAAAAAATATGTCAAGATAAAATATAAAAATCTTTATTTGGTTTGCTTTTTATTTGGCAGTGTGGTCTATACTTAAAACAGTTATTCACTTCAGGCCCAGAGGAGGTCGGTGAGAGTCCCCTCGACGGTCCATATCAGGGTTGTTCAGTGACGTCCAACTCATCTTTGGTGCATGAAAGTTCATTAGTCTATAGGATTCCTTATTTTGTAGGTGCAACAGTGATGCTGAGGTAACGTGTTACCAGCTTGACCCAAGTAAAAACATAATTCACTTGGATGCACTTTTATTTTTAATGCTGGTTCCATTTAGACTCTGTCCAAAGCCGACACTTGACCCCAACCCCAAGTAAAAAAAATTACATTTTAGTATTTAATCTGTGGAGTAAATATTATGTTCTGTGCCTCTAATTATCTTTTTTCCAGCATTTACCTGGGTGCACTGTGAATGATGACGAATGCTTTTCCATATTGCAGTGGGCGTATATTATAAAATTATCTGTCTATTTGATTCATAACCTCTCTTTTCTTGTTTTTCCCTCCAGCTGTGTTAAATAAAATGATTAGAAAAGCACACTTGGACAAAGAAATATGTTTCTTTCCTAAACATTTTGAAAAATGCTCAATTTTTGTTTAGCGTCAGGCCACCTGGATTATAAATCCTGAATGAAGAATGTATGTGTCTCCATCAAGCACCTGGAGATTCGATGTAACCCTGTGTAATAATAAGGAGTGTGTTTCTTCCAGGTAGTGTTGGGGGATATAGTTAAAGTAAATGGCAAAGATTACGTCCCTGCAGACACTATACTGCTGTCCTCCAGGTAGACACACGTGCACATTACTGCTTGCATAAGCAGAGACGCTGTCCATTAATCACCCCGATCATGTTCAAGCACCCTGCAAAAGGAAGTGAAGCAACATACAGTTAAAAAAATATAAGTTTCATTTACTTTAGTATTAGATTAATAATACTAAGTATAGGTTTTAAACTTTAGTTTGCAGTTGGTTGGTGACGAGAACACGTCCGGACCACACGCATTAAAGCTGCACTTCCATCACAGGGTGTTTTGCCACTGAGTAACACTCCCAGGACATGTCTGCATTTTTTTCCTTTTCATTCTCAAAATCCATAGATCAGCCTGCTCTAAATTCTGAACCAAGTCCTCACTCGTGCTGTACTGTGAAAGTGGATTTATGTAGTTTAGTTGACTATCTGTACAGTCTGTCAGATTTACCCTGGTACTGAAACTGTGATATTTATTGCTCTGGCTTCTTTACGATGGCTTTTGAGAATGAAATATGGAGCTGGATGTTGTGTTTTGTTCCTTCGTCAGTTCAAACTAAACACATGTCTGTTTTTTGTCTTTCTTCTCCTTGTTTGGGTTTGTGTGCACTATTCCTTCATTTCCATCACTCCAACAACCACTCCTACCCTGCCCCCTCCTTTCCTGCTGGGTATGTAAGGTGGCGATAGGGGAGGTAGTGCGAGCCTCCAATGGAGATCACCTCCCAGCTGACCTCATCATTCTGTCATCCAGGTCAGGAACTGCGATGGGCTGCATGAGCGGTGCAGGGGAAAGGGATGGGGGTGTAAGGGTGTGAGTTAGCAGGGCAAAGGGGGAAGAGTGCTCTTTGTTTGATTTTTTTTTTTTTTTTTTTTTTTTTTTTTTGGCTTTTGTGCTTTCTGTGATCGTCCACATTGGCTGTCAGTTAATTATAATAACACTGGTCTGCTATTTAGGGATTCAGTGTACTATACCATTTTGATTGGCTATGAATACTTATGGAAAAATGCGAGGCATTTAATTTAATTAATTGAGTAACTTAAATTAAAAAAACTTAACTTAGTTGTATAAAATGGTAATTGTAAGTTGCCCTGGATTAGAGTATCTGCCAAATGCTATAAATGCACTGTAAGTGTCAAAAAAACCCAAAAAACACTGCTAGGTTAAAGGTGTTGTTTTCCCCTGTGATTGTTGCCGTGTAGACATTTTTCTCATTTATCCTGAATTTGCAGCATTTATAGCTGCTATTTGCTGACAGCTATTTATTTATTCATTTGGTTTTGTTGAGTTTCAGTGACTTCTCAAATGTTTCTTCAGGGTCGCGGATATCGAAGTGAGATTCTGTAGTAGTTCTTGTATATTTTTTGCACAGCACTGATCTATCTGGTATCTGTTCAGAGTCGGTTATCTTAATTATTCCTCATGTATATCTAGATCGCTGTTGACTGCCTGTATCAGTATGCCTGGATGCATCTCGAATGACAATGTTTTTGGTATATGTGCAGGGCGCTTTATTGAAGCTCCTTTAGAAAAGTCTGTCGAATGGCTGGAATTAGCATACACACTTGTGAAGTGCATGGCTGCATGCTGTCACATGGCTAAATGAATGCATTTTATCTTTACATACACCTTGCCTGCTATCTTTTGGATCATAAACACTTAGGAGACACTTTATTAAGGAGAGATGCTGGTTTACACGTTGTGTAGCTGAAAGATTTGACTGGATTTGATCCTGTATTTAAAAAGAGAACGCACGTGCTGAGAACTTACTGTAGAAAATATTCTCTTTTTTATTTTATTTTCGAGAATAAGGCGCCGAGCAGTTTACTAGCTTTCTGTTAAGGCATTACACTTTGGCATTCTGTGCTAATGTTCCATCTGTGCTCTGTCACTATGCCGCATTTTCCTTTGTTGCATGATTGTATAAGTAAACAAGGCAACAGCTCAATACCACCCTTTTACCAAACAAAGACGTCAGCATGCTGCAATTTGCTGACGATTTGTGGAAGCGGTTGGTTTGTTAGTAGCTGCAAATGTTTGATTTTCTTTAAAATTTGTGGCTAAAAACAAGATCTGTTAATTCAATTCAGGTTTATTTGTATAACGATTTTCACAGTCGACATTGTCACAAAGCAGCTTTAATTTCAAAAGGAATTTAAACATTACAACAATTTTTACTACAAACGAAACCCTGCAGTGACTGTGGCAAGGAAAAACTCCCTCTGTTACTTTGCACACTTTCCACCTGACGTCTTTGGTTGTTTGTTGCATTTAGCTATTTGTCCCACCCACACTGTAACCTAATAAATGCTAAGTATAGACTTGTATTGTGTAATATCTGTGTGATTAGTTATTGTTTATTATTGTTAACATACTTTAAGGTTCAACAAACAAATGCATCTCACTAGATAAACACTTACATTTCAAAGATTTTGCATTTATAGGTTATATATTTTTATGAGCAGTCCTAGCTATAAATTTTTATTTCATTTATAATTATGTTTATTATTTCTTTAGTGAGCCTCAAGGAATGTGTTATATAGAAACCTCAAACCTGGATGGAGAAACAAACCTTAAAATCCGACAAGTGAGTTTCTTGCTTTTTTTAATCATAAAATAATATATCTTTACAAAGATGTACTTCATTATAGGTATTGTAATTTAGTATATACTACGTGGGAAATGTGCAATCAGATTGGTTTGTCACGTAAGGATATAATAGACAGTATCCACTTCACAAACTCAGGATAATGTATCAATAAAAGCTGTATGAATAACCCATAAGCTCATTTTATTTTTCTTTTCTTATGCTCCCTAAGTATGATGTAGGGTTTGGCATTTGGCATTGGCAGATAACACCCTCTGTGAATAATATTCCATATCACATGAAAGTTGTATTGTATAACTGTTTTATCATTCATTCAAAATATTATAAAAATTTATGGTCACGTTACTATTTTTGGTGTTCCAATTGTGCAAAAATCATGGCAGTGATGCTATTATTTGTCTATCCAATGGCAATGATGCAATAATATTCCAATGATGCAATGCCAACAATTAGTTGGTTTTCCATGAATCAGAAAAGAGAAATTATCTTAAATGAATGATAAAAGCATTTTTCACTTAAGAAAATCATTAAATATTCTCCTCAACATTCTCTCTCATGAGCTATTCAGCAATATGCACCTTGCCTTATCTAAATAATTATGTATATTGTATTTCAACAGTTTTCCATTAGTGATAATTTTGGTGACTGCTGAAATATCATATAGTACAGCAATTGTCTCAGTGATATAAACTTTATATATATTGCTTGGGGAAATATAAAAAATATTGCTTGTTCAGTACTACAAATTATACACACAAGTGTATTTTCCATTTATATTATGGTGCTTTAACTCTGTCTATAAATAACTTAAAAGGTTTTTATATGTTGCTTTACATTTTTATTTTTATGCCTTTGATGCAATCAAATATACTCTCACTGATTGTTTTATTCGGAACACCTGTACATCTGATCGTGCGGTTACTTTGTGTAATAAACACTTGTGAAATCATTAGCCACAGGTGAAAAGCTTCAGTTAATATTCACATCACACTTCAAATCAGAATGGGGAAGATGTAACATTGGTGCCTTGGTGCCATTGCGGAATGGTTGTTAGTATCAAATGGGTTTATGAATTTCTGAAACTGCTGATCATCTGGGATTTTTCACTCACAGTAGTCTCGAGTTTACACTGAATGGTGAGAGGAAACAGCAGTACTTTTTCAAATGTGTTCAACATCCAACTGTCTGGTTTGGGTGAGTCTGTGTATGTTGTGTAGGCTTGTATAGATTTGTGATGTTGGCTGACAGGAAGTGGAACCCAGTATGGGCTGCTGCAGTAATAGCACATCCACTTCATTTTATACCACAACAATTACAAACTAATTAGTAAAAACTATTGCAATTTTCACATGGGCTTTCTGAGACCATTTTCTGCTTAACATGCTTATAAAGATTCAGGTTTGTTTGGTGTGTGTGTGTGTGTGTGTGTCCATGTCTGTGTCCGTGTCCGTGCGCATGCACGAGCGAAATCAGCAGTTAATATTCAGCCAACCAGGCATACCAGATAAAAATGAAATACAAGTGAAATGGAATCAACCACAGTGTCTTTCTGAAACCATTTTCTTACCCCTGAACGTGAGTTTTAATGACCTTTGCAACTAGAATGATGATATTAGTTAACATTACATTTTGTTGACGGCAAGCGCAGGACACTTTATCTCAGACTTTTACACTTTTTACAAAACAGTGTTATACTGCCAAGTAAACAGGTTTTTTTTAGCAGGACACTTTTATATTCAGCCAATATGAACTAATATCAGAAGAAAAAACACGTGACATTCACTAGTGAATAATCCCTTTAAATATTTAAATCAGCCCTTCTGGTGCCAACAACCAAATCACTGTGACTGGGTTAACACTTTTTTTGTTTTATTTTTCTTCAAATGGGTCATGTGTGATCATATCACAAGTAGACAGCACTGAACGCTAAAGCATAAATGACCACCAACATGCGTTCAAAATTAATTCACTCAAACTTGATGTTCAGGGATACATTTGACCACAGATCGTATGTAGTGTAAACGCTAATGCAAATCATCTTCATTCGTCACATACAAGACTGTAATAGTGTGACATAGGCAGTAAGAAAATCCGAACACAAGTGGTCAGCTGGCTACAGGACTGACACGGTCGTAAAAAGCAATGTGTCTCGGCTGTCCACTTGCAGTCAGATCATAGATACGGTTTAAACTCCAAAAGTAAACAGGCCGTATGGTCATGTTTAACAAGTATATTAATTGAAGCTCTTGACCTTTATCTGCATGGTATTCTGAACTGGGGTGATGCCACATGATTGACTGATTAGATAATGCATGTTCTATTGTTTTGACAGCGAGTGTATGTGTAGAATATTGTACTGGAAAAGCATGACTGTGCAATATCTTCTCGTCTTTGACCTTTGACATTGTGATCAGGATTTGAACGAGCTCATTGCGGTCCTTTATCCCATTTTCTGTTGATTTATTCAATCCTAGGGCCTTCAAGTCACCTCGGAGATAAAGGACATTGACAGTCTGATGCGTTTGTCTGGTCGTATGGAGTGTGAGAGTCCCAACCGACACCTGTATGAGTTTGTAGGCAACATACGTCTGGATGGGCACAGGTGAGAGGGACACAGAGACCCAGTGAGAGTGTAGAAAAGCGGCACAACATGGGTGAAGTCAGGAGCAGGCACGTGACCATACACAGAGCTAAACAGTAGAGAAACCAGTAGGGCACCACTGCGGCATCATAAATGCATGTAATATCCCTGTTTATTGCACTTTGTGACGGATTTTTTTGTTTTTTAACTGTTGTGCTGTAGTATAAGTGCTAGCGATTTCCCATCATCCTCTACTCTGTCCGACAATATATACATGTTCTTTTAATCCAGCACAGTGCCACTGGGTCCGGATCAGATTCTCCTGAGAGGGGCGCAGCTCAGGAACACACAGTGGGTGCACGGCATTGTGGTCTACACCGGACATGACACCAAGCTCATGCAGGTCAGCCTTCTCATCTCATCTTATCTTATCTTCTCTTATCTCTAAGCACACTTTCTCCACAGGAGATTTCCTAAAGCAGCTTTTAAACACCTGAAACAGCACAGCATTAGTCTGTTGTAGAGGTAGTTGAGGCTGATGTCATCATAGGTACAATGGACTTGAAAACCCTCCTGTGTTGGTCTACATGCATGCAGTGGTTGTGTTTCATTTATCCTGAAGCCTCAGATGATTTATCTCTTATCCTCTTAAAAAAAAAAGGGTGATTGAAGGTTAACATGTCTGCATTTTCTACATTAGCAATGTAATTCGTGTGTGTGTGCTCACAAGTGTAAAAAATTATGGTATGACATTCTCCAATGAATGCCAAAAAAAAAAAATATATATATATATATATATATATATATATATATATATATATATATATGATAACCTGCTCATTTTGTACTTTCAGGCTGACTTCATTTTATTTCCACAATATAGTTGCTGAACTTCAACCTGACCAACCAAATTATTGTGAATTAAATTAGTATTACTCTTCTTTCAGAACTCCACACGGCCTCCTCTGAAGCTGTCCAATGTAGAGCGCATCACCAACTTTCAGATCCTGGTGCTTTTCGGTTGCTTGTTGGCCATCTCCCTGGTTTGCTCCATCGGACAAACCATCTGGAAGTACCAGTGCGGCAATGATGCCTGGTACATGGACCTCAACTGTAAGCGTCCTGTTCATCGTCCTCTTCATGCTTTCCCGCCCTGCTGTCTTTGTCTGCTTACTCATTTGTTGTTGTTGTTGTTTTTTATTTATCTGCATTAATATCAGCCTTTCTTTAAGTTTTTTTTTGGGAGGAAAAAGGGGGGTGTTGGGTAAGGGGAGGTTTTTTTTTTTGAAAAAAAAAAAAAAAAAAAAAAAAAAAGGATGGGAAAACATTAGTATTTCCCTGTAAGATAAAACTTGGGATGTAGAAATGGTTGAGTATCACAACGCTGCTGAATATTTTTTTCATTCTCTGTTTCCTTTCTAACATTCTGTTTGGTTTGTTTTGTTTGTGTTTTTTTTCTGTGTTGTCATTTTTCTTTATCAGCTCCAGGTAACAACCATTTAAAAGCCCTGGCCATGCGTGAATCAGCCCTCCTTACTAATCCCTAGCTGAGGCTCAGGCTTTGCTGAGCAAACCCAGACCGTTATGCGCTTGCCCTACTTTGTAAGGGTGATTGCAGAGGACGGCACACACCAGGAATCCAGTGATAGGTTTATCCCCTCCAGATATGTGACTGTATAGACTTTCCTAGTGCCTGATCTCTGCCATGTTTTCTCTTCTCCACCTCCATTCTGGTGACACTTTAAGCTGTTTTCAAGTACCTGGTCTAAAGCACTTCTTCACTTTCTTTCAATATGAAATAAGGCAAAAGATTTTGTTCAGTCATCTCTCGTTCATTGACTTATTCCACATGTGGTGCAGCCTGGGGAAAAAAAAAGCCCCTGACGGCTAAATTTCTACAGGTTTTGCCTGACTGAAATAAATTTTCTTTTTGTTCGTAGCACAACCAGAAACAAAGCTTAAAGAGGCATTTCAAGTGCAATTTTATAGAGACACGCTGTCATTGCCTTTGTATCTATGCAACAATGTATCAGAAAAACCTGCCAATTATATATTGATAAAAGCGAATGATGATTATTTTGATTTACAGCATCATCCGCATCTCTGTCTCAGCATCTTTAGCTGTCTTGTAGGGCTGGGCAATATACCAGTAATAAAATAAATAAATAATACATCATGATTAAACTACTTTTGTCATTCAACTAAACATTGGGTATTGTGAGTTAGCAGAAATATCAGCGTTCCTCCAGAAATTGACATCGGGCTTCAACGTTTTTATTGTTTTACCCTTGAATATGTCAGTGACATTTCTGTAATATAAAGATTTACATGCTTTTTGTTTCTAAATCGTTAACTATTCTGTCAAAGTTTGAAAAGTTTAAATCATGTTTCTTATAAATAAATAAAACTGGACACTCTTGCTGACAGGACCATCTAATAAAATTTCTCAAAATTTAAAAGTGAAAAAATTATATATAACTTTACTAACATGATGGTTGTGACAAAAGGTCAACGGCACCCTGATACAATCTCAACCAAGACCTTCCTGAGGGGAACCCATCCAACAAAATGAGGGATTCCTTGGTTGTTTTCATTCCAAACTTAATACACTAACCAGCATTAACAAGCAGAATTTAGAAAGTGACCTTGAAACAAGGTCAAGATGACTCATATCCATTCCTAAGGGGGACCCATACATCAAACTTGGTAATCCTACATTGTTTCCTTCCAAAATTATCGTACTATAATGTAGCCTGGAGCATAGAACTAGCTTAAAAATGAGCAGGATGTAGAGCAGTAGAAACCAGGTTTCAAGTGGAAAAACAGGTCTTTATTAACAGAAAACTGAAATAGGTAGCAAGGAAAAAAATTTCCTTGCCAAAAAATAAAACCAAGGCGAAAGCTTAGCACAGAGCAAAAACGTGGTCCGCAAGTGCTGCAAGCATCATGAGTTGAGGGTGGTGCGTGGTTGATGTCTCCTTCAAGAGCATGAACTGATCACTGTTGTGCACAAGAGCATGTGAGCGGCCCCTGGCTTCTCACTATCTACAGACTTTGAGTCTGCATGTACAATGTTATCATGAAACATCATTAATCGCAGAAACTTTATTTATAAATATTGCCCAGCCCTACACACCTGACTACATTAATGGAAGTCATTTGGGACTGTTTTTAATTCGGCCATTTAAGCAGTGTTCTCTTTCATGAAAATACATTAGTTTGTTTATGGTATGTGCTCTTCTTTTCTCTTCTTACACAGCTTTTGTCTGATCACAAATTGATTTACACTTTATACATCAAAAATCTGTTCAAATTGTGAAGAAATCTTACCAAACTAGCCTGATTTTAGAGATTTTTATTCAAACTGACTGTTTTCACCTGCTGTTAGATTTGATAAACTGCCTCCTGACCTGATATATTTGCACAATGATGTCAAAATTAGAAAATAATTTAAGAGTAGAAAACATGTCCATGCCATTTTTGTAAAATGGCATATTTTAGTTTTTTTAATGTAGACATGTCTAAATATATTAATGCCAAACTTTTTTTGCTCTTGGTTTTTTAGACTTCAGTTCTAGTCACTTGGGACTGTTTGCACTAGCAAGAACTTTTAGTATTCACAAGGCAGGACTTCCTGCTTGGTAGACACACCTGAGGGACAAGTAGTGACCTTTCCTAAATGCCTTTACCCCTCATTGCTGCTGCTGGTTCTTCTTGTTCTTTGTGTGTCTGTATCTCTCGTTTCACTTTTTCTGACGAACCTGAGAGAAATGCCCCAGAACACAGAATGTATAAATGCAGTCTTGCTTAAACTGGGACGCCTCAGATGATCGAAATTCAAATTCAGTGCAGATCTCCAAGGCTCTTGCGAATTGATTAACGTGTCACCACAATCACATTTTGTTTCTTTCAGCCTGTATAAGAAAGGTTCTCTATATGCAGTTTGATCCTGGCTTGTTTTCTGACCTATGCCGTTCCCTGCATTCGGAGTTAATTTTTTTAGCACAGTGTGACCTCTTAGATTTGTGGCATCACCTTATGAAGTTGGCTTACTAGCCAGATTGCAATGCAGGTATCATGGATCATAATGCCATTGTTGAAGGGAACAGTAAGGTCATAATTCAGGCCTACATCTAGAGATTGATTGTATTTCTCTTAAGGAGTGAGACTCGGTGCTTGAATGCTAGTTTTTGTCTTGCATTAATCAAAAAAAAAAACGAGAGAGAGAGAGAGTGAGAGTGGTAGCATTGATTAATATGGTTAAGACATTTGTTTACTTTTTCAGAAGACAGTCACACCCAGTAGTTTTTTCCTTCCCAAGAGAAAGGGGTGTAAGCCCTGTATCCAACCCCAACCTTGAAGACCAGGGATCATTTAGTCTTGTCTACCCTTTGACCTGTCAGATAAGATTGGGTCTATGGCATAGCTCTCAGGGTCCTTAAGACGCTTAAGTACCACCTCTGTACCATGACACAGTGATGATCCAATGGAGAATTCAGTTTTGGCTCATTTTTGGCAATGTTGCTGCTTCTTATGCCGGACAGCATAACAGGCAAAAAGTCATTGGGCAGTGGCAGGTCAGTGGATAAGGCTCTGAGTTTCTGATTGGAAGGCCATTGGGTCCAAGCCCCAGTACCATAATGATGCCAATGTTGGCCCCTTGAGCAAGGCCCTTAACCCTCAACTGCTTAGTTGTATAAATAAGAGAAAAAAAAATTTACTCGGGTTTAAGGGTGTCAGCCAAATTCTGTACATAAGTAACTTGCATACTTTTGTCGTAGTCAATTCTCCTGGTACAGTTAAACACAGCAGAAGACGTAGTGATAAGTTAACATTGGAAAAGGTGTACAAGACGAGATGTGAAGTACTGTTTCCGTACTTACTTCTAGAATTATTCCCTTAACCAGTCAGAGTGTATCTGTTCTCCATGCGTTCCCCACAGAGCGATTCCCTCATATAAGAGATGTGTAGCTAGTATTTATTATAAATAATTCATTTGACATTTTCCCCTCTGTGATTTTCTGCCATCAGCCCTGCCAGTGTTTGTCCTCAGCAGACCTCTAATACTTTATGCACAAGTTCTTGGAAGACTTGCTAACATTGGCACCACCTGCAGTGATGCCCCCTGCCCCACCCCTTCACTGTGAAGCATGAAGTGTAAAAATAAATCTCTTTTTTTTTTTGGTCGGCAAATGCTGATGAGTGTCTTTTATATTGCTGGCCTCGCAATACACTCTGTCTTCTGACTGCAACCCCTGGTGCACTGCTGGTTACAGCTGGAGCTACCCTACTGCAGTTGAAGGCTTGGCTACTCCTCATTGTGGGGGGTCACCAATCCCGGCCTTAATCCAATAATTGCAACCTCCTGCTGTACTGCTGCAGGGCTCTTGGCTGGATGTTTAGTACTTGAAGCATGTAGATTTAGTGTTTTTTTTTTTTGTTTTTTTTTTGTGCAGTCTTTTATTTTTGCATAGTATATTGCACAGAATGGTGTTACTTGAATTTTTTGTCTTTTGGAAGTTTGTGCAATTACCTTCATATTTTATGTATAAGTTCACCTCAGCACCATCACGCATGAATTCTGAGGAGCATAACCTTGATCTAACTTTTTAAGGTTATACTGTGATCACTTTGTCAAAATGAATCAAAATTGGCCTTCACTATATTACTAATTGCCAGACTGACACAAAACCCTCATGTTTAGAACACAACTCCATCTCATTACCCTCTCGCATGAGTTCAGGGAACCATGAGCTTGACCTACTTTTTGTAGGTCAAATTGAGGTCACTCAAAATTGGTCATCGTCATGCAATTACTGATCAAGAGTTTGCCACTGCTTTGGCCTGGGATATGGATCCATTGGATCTACTTATTTAAATTTTAATTCATTCTACATTCCAATCTTCTGTTTTAGTTTAGTAGAGATTCCATCCTGAAGAAGTGGTGCTAATTATATATTCAGATTTTTCATTAAATCACTTCTACAGACCACCTTGTCTTCTATGGTGTAGAAGTGTGCTCACAATCTATTTAGTCGTTGTTGGATCCTGACGTATCTAGTCTACCTAAACAATCATCAGTGTGACCACTCTCCTCTTTTTTATGTTTACTCTTCTCTCCTCCTCCTCCAGGGAGTGTGCATTGGGCTGAGTCCCTCTCCTTTGCATCAAATCATCTGAACTGGTCGTGTTCCCTCCCACCCTTTAGCAGTCAACTCTCACCCACTGTGTTCAAACCTCCATAACAGTAGTCTTCATCATTGGCCACCTTTTGCTTACTGTCCATTCTAAATGTCTTTTGTTTATATATATATTTTTTTGCACCCTTGGGTAAGGACTCCCTCTCCTATCTGCTCTGATAGAGCAGGATTGGGTTGTATACAGGACAGGTAATGCTCGTTAACCTCACGGTTAGTTCACGCGTGAGCCGTAACGTGCCATGTGTCAATGTAGTTTTGTTATGTCTCCGTTTTTATTCACGGTGGGATTTGAGATGGGAGAAGTCTCTGTCCTGTCACCCCAGTGCTTTGTGTGGAACTCATTGCTTGGAGTCGTGCTCGTTCCAAAGACGGCTGCTGTGACATCACCAACTTTGTTTGGAAGCTCAAGCTAACTAAATTACAGGGGTTTTAACTGAAGGGAGTGTAAATTTTATGGTTAGTGGCTGATGGGAGAGATGTGGAAGGGAGATGGGGGGGAAATCTCAGCTAATGGCTCAGCGTTTGGACAACGTTCTGTGGTACATGTGTAACGTTGTGGAAACGATGCCCATTAGGTGGGGGTGAGCTTCTGGCATCGTTGAATTCCTTTGTTTTCTTCTTTTCCCTTCTACACACGTCTTCTGTTTATTTGAACTGATGCTATCCCTTTGTACTACCCTTCTTTCCTCTCTGTACTTTTTCTCCCTTTTCCTTGTTCTTCCTCTCTGGACTGTGTCAGATGGCGGTGCAGCAAACTTTGGCCTAAACTTCCTCACCTTCATCATACTCTTCAACAACTTGATTCCCATTAGTCTACTGGTGACATTGGAGGTGATCAAGTTCATCCAGGCCTACTTCATCAACTGGGTGAGCATCATGCGCAGAGTGAATTTTTAAAATGATGTAATTTGCGTTTGTATTTTTAAGACGGGTTTAAAAGGAACGCAAATACCTTCTATTTCTCATTGGCTGGAATAGTGTTATGTTTAAGATTATTATTATAACATTGTTTAAGTTTATTATTATGATTATGGAAAACATAATGTGTAGAAATTCTGCATCAAGTAATTTTTTAAAGATTTTTTAACATTGTGAGAGGATGATTTTGTTGGAATTGTGGTATGACAGCAGGCCAGGCAGTATATTGCTATACATATATTAATATGCACCCTTTCTGGAAGGGCCATAATGCGAATTGGGACATCCCATGGGCCTGTAAATATCACAGATATGCCCAAAAAAGAATGTAAAGACTGCAGTGCACCATCAGGCACCGAGCAATACGTGTTTTCAGTGAAGAGTCAGTATATCATCAGATTTTCCAATCTGTAGGGCTGCTTCAAAAAAGCCAGAGTGAATCTTAAAGTGGAACATTATCAAAGTAAACTTTTGCAGTTCATGTAATTGGTTTTGGATGGTGGTGTACAGCACAGATCAGCTTCTGGAACTGTCTCAACTGGCACGCTTCACACTTTCTTAATTCCACTGCGGAGTCCAGTGGCGTTTAATGTGGTATTAATCTGTACATGATGAAAAAACGGACAGGTGAATTGCTGGACACTTGCTCTATGTTGCCGGAGGGGCAGAGCTAATAGCGGGTATTTCGCTCAACTGAGAAAAAACATGCTTATGAACACATATTGGTATAAAAGTGTTTAAAGGCTGCTGTTGTTCCTGTGGGGGCTGTTTCAGGGTTGTTTTTTTGTTGTTGTTTTTTTTTGGTGCAACATGCACTTTTTTGAACTTCTAATATGTGACGCGTTAGTTCCTTACATGGTGCATACTATGCCATAAGCCGAAAATAAGGGTATCTATATTTGTGGCACAAAAACAATTCAATTTGTTTTAGGACACTGACATGCTGTATGAAGTTAACAACACACCGGCGATGGCTCGAACATCCAACCTGAATGAAGAGCTGGGCCAGGTATTACATGACTACTCTCTCACACACACAAGAGGACATAAGTGTATATTGATGAAGAATATTAATCTTATCTTAAAAAGGATCATTCTCTGTTTAAATGCAGGTGAAGTATATCTTTTCTGACAAAACTGGAACACTGACCTGCAATGTGATGCAGTTTAAGAAGTGTACCATCGCAGGAGTGGCCTATGGGTGAGACTATTTCCATTTCTCACACACGTGTATATTATATTATAGACACTCACGTGCACCTTGCACCATGTTTATTATTTTATCTGTCGTCTTGTTGTGCCTCCCTGTATAGACTGTACAATATGCTATAAATAACATCCACAGGCCCCTATACCCAGGTGGCTTATAATCCTTTCTTTAGCTTTGGACTTTATTTTCCCTTTATAAACGCAAGAGCAGCTTTCGCTGTCCTGATCTATTTTTGGTTGCAGAGGGCGGTGTTAGATGTGCTGCATTAGACACTGTTGTATTGCTGTGTGGAGAAAAAGTTGTTAGGGGTGACATCGCCAGCTGGGCGTGAGTGTGTGTATATGACAGCACTGCTGTGTGTGTATGTGTGAGTGTGGAGAAAATGCTCATCACCGCACAGTGTGAAACAGATGAGAGCTCATGTGGTACAGTTGCTGTTATTTTTCTGGAATCTTCTCAGTTGATTTGTGTCAGAGATGAGATTATTATAATCATCCTAATGATCTGTCTTCAGCTATCCTTCTAAATAAGGAGCCAGTGAAAGATAAACCTGTGTATGCTTCAATCAGTATAGTTGTGGTCACCAGTTTACATTTGCAATTCAAATTCAAATGTACGTTTGAGCATTGAGTTTTAAGTGTTGGGGTAAAGATTGGGCTTAGGCATTTAACTGTGATGGTTAAGAGGAGAGGGAATGCATTACATCAAGCAATGTTCTAATAAAGATTTCTTTTAATTTCTCAGTTCTGACCTTTCAAAATAACTCTGTTGTAGATGCCCCACCCCTGCCCTTTTCTTGTGTCACTGTGAATTTACATGAATGTTTAACCTTTATTCTCCTTATGGCTTCATCTTTAATGTGTCTATTTCCAGCAATCATAAAGTGAACAGGAATACGGTGTGTTAGTAAAAGGCTTATTCCTTCTTTATTATAAAAATTGATGCTTCTGATTTTTTTCAGATTCAAATAAGCTTTTATTTACTTTAGAACTTGTTTATTTAGGACGGCCATCCTTGCCCTCCACCCCAGCCACCCCACCCCAATTTTCCTTCCTTAGTAGTTAAAGAATGACTGAAAGAGTTAGTTTCAAAAAAACATATTTTTCTTTTTATTTCTTTCTTTTTTTCTTTTTTTTTTTTTTTTAAAGTGGAATAGAGAGGGAATGTATGAGAGAGTAAAAGTAAGACTTGAATAAATAAAAAAAAAATCTGGTCTGGCTTCCTGAAGATAAAATGAACATGAAGACTAGTTAATTAGAGGAAAGCTTTTAGAAGCATGGGCGGCTTACTTTGACGCCTTCCCTCTGTTGACTTGATCATGTTGTTTTAGCTTTATGAAAATAACATTCCTTTTTAACATTATTTGTTTTTCTCAGCTTGGGGTAACCAAGTTAGTTGATTGTGTCCAGGCTGCACAAGCTAGCCTGATCTAGATATTTTATCAAAAACAAGTCATTCAGCAGTGGTTTGCTAATTAGAAAGCGCCTTTGGGATTTCACAAGTCCAGTCAGTCTCACAAAAAGCAATACTAAATAAAAGAGTTCCGGATACCGAATAACAGTTAAGCAAAAGAGTCACTACTGAATATCTTTATCTTGCTCTCTTGACAATGGGTGTTTCACCACACTGACTGCTTATGTGACACCAGTGGAGTAAGCAATGTGTTAAATCACACGCAGACACACACATGGAAACTTGTTCCCACACATGGCTAATTATGTAGAGCAGTAACTGATGAAAAAAATTGTTACACTGTAGGTGCAAATGTTAATTAATTTGAAAGCATTTGTCATGCAAGGCCCAGAATGTTTGGTCTTTTCATAGAAGATCATAAGTTTAAATTTCAAAGGGGCCGCAGCTATCTACAGCCAGGGGTCTAAAACAATTTTCTCTGTGCTCTGGGTGTGTTGGTGGCTGTTAAGCTTGTCTGGATCCTGTGTATTTGGTTGAGGTCAGTTGGTGCTGATTTATTGTAGCCTCACTATCTACCCTAATCCGAGTACATCATTTTCGTACTGTTTCCTAAATGTCCACACCAAAACGGACCATGATTACTTGCATATTTTTTTTTGTTGCTAGATAACCAGTATATCTAAAGAAAAGGTTTTTTGAATCATCCTGTGTCTAAGAAACGGATTTTGTGCGAGTATAAGATTTACTTTGTACAGTTTTGATGTAGTGGATGCAGCACAACCGTGCAGTGACCTGGTGTCTAACTGTACTCTACTTCACCCTACAGTCACAGGTCTGAAATGGAGGATGGTAGTTTTGCAGAGGACGAATGGTAAGCTCTGTGTTGTGTAAGCGTGCACTGCTGCAGCTTTTTCTGTCTGTGTTTGTTCCTGCCTTGTGTTTTGTGGGAAATGTAGTTCGAATGCCCTGTGCTCATGGAGTGGTAGTGTTGAGTGGTTTGCAGTGGCATGATCTCTATTAAAACTTATTTCTAAACTTCTAACTTATTTTAAGGTTCTAAGTGCTCTAGAAGACTGCTTGGTTGTTTTTTGGTTGTCCTGTGTCTTTGTCTTATCTTTATGTCTCTGAAGTGGCAATTAGATATTCAAGCTTTTACACAGATCTGTTCTGGGTCCGAAAACTGAAAACATTTTCTGCCTAACGAGTAGAAAAACCAGTTTGGCAAACCATTTTTCTTTCATGAGAAAAGACTGAAGAGCTGCAGAGAGACATTTTTAGACTTATTTCCTCCTCCATGTTTTAAACAGTTTGTTTTTATGCGCTTTCTGATCTTCACACTAAGTGGTTATTAGCATTAATACGTGTTTCTATTCACCTAATTTCTGTGACAACAAGCAAGTGGACAACTTTGTGTTGTGTTGTGTTGGAACAGATGATCCACTGATTCACATTGCCACCAGGTCGCTAAGACACATACAGTAGTATTATACTCAGAGTTTATCACTAATTGGAAGAAGAGGAGTTTTTCCACTTCAGCATCAGTGTTATCAGCAAAACACAAATGGATTGGAGTGTTGTGGGGCCCCAGACTTGTATCCATAAATAAGAGGACTTGGGTTGAAAACTCACTTATGTCTGCGCTTGCTATTTTGTAAAGAGGAAACACACCACCACCAACAAAGATGTTCATTTTCTCAGATCATTCCAAAGAGTGTTCACATGATTATCTCGATCACTGGTTCGAACCCCGATAATGCCACAGCCATCTATGACCTGGAGCCCAAGAGGAAATTGACCTGGCTCTGAATGAAGGAGGCTTTCATCCCTCTCAGTCAATGCAACACCAGCCAATCCTATGTGCCTTGTAAGCTCATGCATACAAAAGGGGCGGATCAAGTGTTCTGCCTAGTGAGGCTTTAACACAAAGGTGGATAGTGCTGAAAGTGGGTGAAGCGAAATGAATGTAAATAATAAGCACATAAGAATGAAGAATCTAGTTTTTTGGCTCTTTCCTGCTCATGAATGTTTTCTGTATGGAATCCTTGTTCAGAGCCTGGTCTTGCATGAGGATCATCCTTGTGTAGTGCATGACCTTTTGAAATCTGATTGCGTTCACTGTGCTGTGCTGTACTTTGTGTTAGGAGGACATCGAGAGTGCATTCAGAGGGTTAGATTGAGTCATTCTGCTTGTAAGATGAATATCTCCCTAGCCAATGGAATTAGCCTTGTGCCACTTGGGAGCTAGAGCATCGTTTGCTTTTGCAATCATATAGAAAAGAAAACATCATTGCTAGACATGATTATAGGAAGAGTGTGTGGCTTTATCCAAGCCAAAGAGTGTGTGTAAAAGCTTGGAAGAATTTTCTTTGTTCACAGCTATACTGCAGAGATGCAGAGCAGAGTCAGAATTCTGGTGTTACACAGGCACATGATGAATGTGTGGGAGAGTCTCAGTGGGCGTGAAGGAGTTTCATGCTTTACCCACCCTCCTTTGCATCATCTGCTTTTCTCATTTTACTCAGAGATACTGTATAAAACTCTGGTAAAGGGATTTTTCACAGAGTGATCTGTTGTATTACCTACAAATTCAGTCCTTTGAAATGGGTGCTGTGTGTGTGGGTGTTTGCATGTGCACATGCATGCCCGAGTGAAAGCATATGGCAAATTGTATTAGGTTGTGACTGGGAGTCGACTTCAAGCTATAAAGGCTATGAACCACATCAGCAACAGGGTTTGTTTCCGAGGAGACGGTTGCTTGGATGCAGTTCATCAATAGCTTAATAGCTGGGTTGAGCAGTGCAGCTTACCAAATCACTCAAGTTAAATAATAAGGTCTGTTCTCCATACACACTGGAGTATGGGGACAAAATATTTTAATGCCATAAGGGAACATCCTGCATATTACATACACAAGAATTCTGGGTATATCACATTTTGAAGGAATACTTCACAACATCTGTAGCATGTCATGTCCTGTGATATACTGGCTATAGTACATAATGTAAAATTAAGGCTACAGTTATGTAATTGATACACTTTGTTAATAAACGTCATGACTGAAAGTTTAATCTAATTTTCTTTCATGTGGTTATGCTGATGGTGGGCATCAATGGAAAAAGCAAGCCAAAAAAAAAAAAAATTTATTATTATATAATGAAACGGAAATCCCCCAAAGTAGAGGCTTATACACCATCACTCAGACTCACTCAATATAAAAACACTGTAACTCAGGTGGGAATACAGTCTTTCACCTAAGAAACAACACCAAAGTCAGAGCATGAACTCATGAAACCCATAATAATAAGATGGGTGATGAATGCGGAGATCAGCTAGTGAAAGGAGGTGAAAATAAAACTTAGTGTTGACCTTCCGTGCTTTTGCTTCATACTGTAGTCAGGAAAAGCAGGGTGGGACACATATTTCTTTCCTCCAGGGCTGAAGTGATAAGATTACTCTTATAACACCAGCCTCAGACACCTACTGTATCAGTAGAGATATTTATCAGGAGCTTTGGTTTAAACAATGTCTTAATTTTTGTATTAATCTTAGTTTAGTAATATAAACCTGTTTAATTTATTGCCAGCCCTGCTGTCAGAGCTGAAGTTATAGATAACGCCTTCACATTGTCAGATTTGAGAAGTCGACGGCACTGTGGGATTAGTGACAGTAAATGCTGCCTTTCGAACAGTGTTGTGTGGTTGATCTTTTCCTCTGTCAAATAGCTTCTTCCTTTCACATTAGACAGGTCTTTTCCATGTCAAGTAACAAAAGGAACCAAAGCACATTTAATCTATTAGCGGGGGTGGTTGGGTGGATGTTTTTCATTCGCTGCGTGAGTGGAAATTCTTTAGAACCCCTTTAACAGTTCTTCGCAAGCATTATGTAACACTGTTCTTAATACAGTCTGTTTTTTTCCTGTTAATTCCAATGAAAGGTGTGTGAGAGAGAGAGATGGCAAAACATTTTTGTATTTCCTGCTGAAGGGGAAATGGGAAACAGGAAATGTCTGGGTGCACATCACTGCGTGATCCAGGATCAGGATGGTTTAAAGAAGTCTGCACTGAAGTTAATCTTATTTAAATCTCTAGATTAATTTCATTTCATTCAGTCTTTGGTCAACAGTTTTTTTTTTTACAATTTTATGGGCAGTTTATTTGAAAGCTCTTAAAGTGATATCAAGATTTAGTTTGCAGTGCTGCTATCAAACAAGGAGGTAGCACACAGACAGAGTTTAATGTAGAGTTTTGATTGAGGTTCACTTTTAACAAGTGCTGTGGTGTTAACTAATTAATAAAAAAAATTTTTGGGCTACTATTTTGTCTATATGTTTGAAAATAGAACCAAGTAAATGTATTAGAAAATGACAACAAAATATATGAATGGAACATGAACATTTGCAGTTTGTGGTCGGCTGCTGCAGAGACACTCGATATGCTACAGCATGTGTACGTGTGACCGTGACCATTTGTTAGCGACAGGAAAGAGTCCTTGAACTTTTTGATTTCACCTCATAAGCAAGTGTGAATGAACCATTCCAGTAAATTCTAAAACTGGACACTGCGTTGGGTTAGTTGGGTTACTGAAAGATTGCTGTGAATGTGTTAAGCTGTAATATCAGTAAAAGTTTGCCAATTGATTCATTGATGAGTCAAACATTTTGATTTACATGTGCCTGAGATAGGGGTAAAATGGATTCAGGTGTGTATCAAGGTTCTTTTGTGCAGGGATTCATGTTTCACTACGCTGGATCCAAAGTAAAAAAATTTCACATTCATTTTTGATTTGTATGTTTGAATTTGAATGTAGAACCTGTAGGACTACACAGAAAGAGCAACCCTCTCAAACTTCATAGATAACACAACATCCCATTTGGTAGAAGTGAATTACTTAAAAAAATTTTGTGTAGGAATAATCATCTAATTTGGGGTGTGCGAAAACATAAGACCTGTAATGTATGAAAGATGATATCACCCCAGTAATAAAGAAACTTGTGAGTGTGTTTAGACCTTGGTTTGGAAATAAAAATAGTTTTTTTGATGTTGCTTTCAACGTTTAATTGCTACGGAGCAGCGCAAAAGGATCCTTAAGATTTTTGTTGGATTTAAATGTCAGTGTTTTATAAGCAGCTTGGATGGCCTTTTAACAGAAGTTTGTTCAGTATCCGGCTGTAGATAAACTGATAAACTGCTGGCAACATCACTATACATCACTGACCAGAAGATTGATAGTGTTCCTGAAACTGCAGTAACATTACTGTGTAAATGCGGTCGCAGGTGAAAATTGTCATTTTGGGGCAATTTGTATTGGATCTAACCTCTGATCACAAATATCATATAATATATCATATTTTGAAAACATTGTGTTGATCCAGAATGATGGTTTACAGATGATAGTCATTAGCGGAGTTGTACTAGCGTTATGCAAAAGCGCATCAATAGAGAAATTTGGCTTGTGTAACCTTGATCAAACTATAAAGTTAATCTTCATGTCCAGTGCATGCATAATTTCTCTCTCTCTCTCTCTCTCTCTCTCTCTCTCTCTCTCTCTCTCTCTCTCTCTCTCTCTCTCTCTCTCTCTCT
>JBCNYG010000022.1:42730480-42740785 GCA_039654305.1 Porochilus rendahli | reverse complement strand
TACCAATTTTTTTTTTTTTTTTTTTTTTTTTTTTTTTTTAAATTTTAAAGAAATTGTGAGTAATAATATCGGTGGTGCCGCAAAACAAAGAATAGAAAAAGCATGGCCTGACATATAAAAAAAATTATAAAATAATGTAATGTTTCATTTTGCTGAGTCAAAAATCTAAAAATCGTTCAATAAAAACCCTTTATTTTTTTTTTAGGTGCCGCAAAGGCTTTTGCAAAATACAGTACATTTAGTAAGCAATTTATGCCATGAAAAAGATATGATGATCAATTTAGATTTTTTTTTTCTGCTGAATTCTCATCGTTATAAATAATCAGCTTCAAATCAGTTTTTTAAACAGAGAAATCATTATTGGCATCCCTGTTACACACAGTTTCCTCAATCAGTATAAACGTCAAACTTTCCTCCAGACGTAGTGGAAAGTGACAGGGATCGTTAGTATGACCCAGGTCAGCAAACCTCTCTCTCTCTCTCTCTCTCTCTCTCTCTCTCTCCCTCTCTCCTTTCCCGTCTTTCCTTATCTTTGTTATTCCCATTATCTCAGTAAATGTTCTTTCTATCAGATTTTTGTGCTGTTCTCTTATCAGCTCTTGTGAATGGCTGCAAATTAAGAGTGGCTCATCCTCCCAGCATAAAGGAAACTGGAGTCATGTGACACTCTAGGGGAATTACGCGAGGTGCATTACTATTTGGTTCCTAAACCAAACACAGATCTATCCTTCTGGTTCCCCAAGCCCTTACAATAACACGTTTCTGCTTCAAGGCATATTTCCTGCTGAAATCTTTTCTGATATCCAAACTTTTAACCGTCATTGGTGGGGTCATGGTAAGGATGCTGATGTTGGGTGGGTATTTTTTCAGACCAGTCAGCTCTGATTAAAATCTTCCAGGCGGAAACGGTCCTCGGGATTATTTCTGGCTCCTGATTTGAGCATGTTCATCTGGGGGAGGATATTCTTGGAAAAACAAGCTTTATACTCAGACCATGGCTCTTCTTAGTGCTGTGAACCCACACATACCCACAGAGAGAGAGAATGGGAGAAAATGGATTAATGACAGAGAAGAAAGTAAGAGAGAGTGCTCTGAGCTATATGAGGACTCGGTGTACATTCCCTGGCTCTTATAGTCTATGCTAAGAGCCATTTTTGCGAGTTGGACTCTTCCAAACGAACCATCACTCCGGGGTTCAGCGCTGCTCTGTCAACTGAAGCGTGCCATATGTGTGTTTATCCATGCATCTCATCAGCCTCACTCTTTGAGCGTAATTACATTAATAATAAACTGAATTCAGCTTCATGCTGAGAGTTACACGAGAAGTCCTTCAAGTTCTCCAATGAGAATGATTACACTCTCATGGCAAGGAAACGCTGTAAAATTATCTCTCGTTGTCTGAAGTTTATTTTGTACTGTGTCTTGGAGTACAATTTTGAAAGAATTTATCAGCATTCTACTGAGTGAAAAGCACTGTAGACACCCATGGCCCTGCTCCGGTCCTCCGGTTCAGGAGGGTGTGGATTTGTAGTCATGCCTTTTATTGTGGTTGTGTGAAAACCCATTTCTTTCGCTCTATGGGATTAGCAACATGTCCTGACAGGTCTCATCTGGCTCGTAAAAAAATAGACCCCGCTTGTTTACTGATAAAGCACTGTGTGTTTATGATCCCAGGAAGTGTGTCTACTTCCTCCATGTAATTTGATGGAGTCATAGGTGGGCCACACTCCTCCCTTTAAAAAAAAAAAAAACAAAAAAAACAATTCTGAATACATTTAATAACATTTTGCATGAAAGTTGATAAGTAAACAAACCAATTGCAACAAAAACATTCCCAACTGCTTTGCTTACCAAGAATCTCATGAATTGGAGCCGTACAGCAAACTCCAGATCTGCGGAGTGTTCAAGTGTTTAAAACTATGATATTTCTCTTTTTTTCCCTCATCACATGCTCATTCAATTAGCTAGCTTGTAGACTGGTGTAAGCTATATTAAACGGACAAGTTACAGGTCTCAACAAAAAATGCAGCGGGATTTTGGGGTATGAAGGTTAAATGATTCCATCATCTTGTTTGAAGTTAAATGAACTGAACACACCGCAGCCAGGCTCAGAGTAAGTTGGGGCTTTTGGGGAGGATTGAATCTGCCGTGCTGTAAAGAGGTGCTGTTGTCTGATTGTCAAATCATGTTTTTTGTGTTTTTATTTTCTCATTAATGATGGCTTCCATTTTTTCCCACATCACACAGAACATCCTTTTTGTCACTCATTATTTCAAAAGTCTGTTTTCTGTCAATGTTATAATAATGATAATAATAATACGATGTATAATAATAGTTCTCAGCTGGAAAAAGGTGGAATGCACCCTACGGGTCTGGAATGAGGTCTTGCCCCAAGTGGAGGAGTATTAAGTATCTCGGGGTCTTGTTCACGAGTGAGGGAAGGATGGAGTGGGAGATCGACAGGCGGATTGGCACACCCTCTGCTGTAAAGCAGAGCTTGTACCAGAGGGAGCTGAGCCAGAAGGCTAAGCTCTCGATTTACCAGTGGATTACGTTCCTACCCTCACCAATGGTAACAAGCTATGGGTAGTGTCCTAAAGAACAAGATTGCGAATATAAGCAGCATGAGCTTCCTTCGCTGGTTGGCAGGGCTCTCCTTTAGAGATAGGGTGAGAAGTTCAGCATCCCCCCCCAGAAGTGCTGGAGGAAGACGTATGTACCTCAATGCTTAGGCTGTTGCCCCCGCGACCCAAAGTTGATGATAAATATACCTATTTAAGTTAAAGAAAATCCTTAGCTGACACGTCTTCTCTCATGCTGAGCTCTAAAAGTTATGATACGCACTTCCAAATTGTGCCTCGTTTATTTACAGTGTCACGTGTGTTTGTTTTTGGTTCCATCTTGTCTCCTCTTAGTCTGATTGGGTAGTAATTACTGGCACCTGTTTCTGTTTTTAGTTGATTAGTATGTCTTTTTGATTCTTAGTGTTTGCGCTGTGTCCTGTACCGCTTGTCGTTCCTCCCTTACACAGCAGCGAATGTGTGTTTGTGTGCAGGGGACGAGGGAGACTCTGAGCCACCACTGCAGCATGCTGGGAGAGGCTCTACATAAGGAAAACGACTGTGCACTGATCATCGATGGGAAGACCCTGAAGTATGCACTCACTTTCGGCGTGCGCCAGTACTTCCTGGACCTGGCGCTGTCCTGCAAGGCTGTCATATGCTGCAGGTCTGTTGATCTCTGTTCTATGTAACTCGCATCATATCTGTACATGTTAACGAGTGCAGAGGAACCACCCTAAACCAGCTTCAATCAGAGTTCCCACAGTACACTGTGGCATTTAAAAAGTAAAATGTCTGCTCTGTGAATATTTTACTGAAGCTTACTCACAGCTAAGAGCTCAGCAAGATTCACTCTTTATCACAGGAGTGGTCTGTGAATGTAAAGAGTAATAAATGCTTTTGTCTTTCTACTTTTTTATCCAATCACAGTTTGAGGTGGGGGTTCGATGCCAAAAAGAAAAAATTCATCAGCTCCCATTACTCCAGTCTTAAAAAAAAAAAGTTAAAAAAAAAAGTAATTGGCAGACAATTAGAGGAAAATGTTGCCCGCTGTTTAAAGAACTGATTGCCCCCAAGCCAGTTCACAAGCTTCACAGTAAAGCTTCATAACTATAAAAACTATTAAAGTAGAGTTTTGGCAGTGAGGAATATTTTTGCAACAACACCGTAACTCAAGAAGGACAAAGATGAAGATTGTTGATTTGGTGTGTGTGTGTGTATGTGTGTCAGGCAGTGTGTTTGTGTCTGCGTGTGTGCCAGTGTGTGTGTGTGTGTGTATATATATGTGTCAGGCAGTGTGGGTGTGTGTCTGTCAATATGTGTGTGTTTGACTCTGCATGTATGTGTGTGTGTGTGCGCGCGCGAGAGAGACAGACAGAGAAAGAGATTTTAAGCGCCAAGTCAGTAAGTGAGCGGGAAGCTCTCGGGTAACTGATCTGAGGTTCTGCTCAAAATCAGTGTCATTCTGCAGCAACAACACACAGACCACAGGTGCCACTGCCATTATGTGGTCTATGATGTAATTGTTCTGATCTGCTTTTACTCACCACACACACACACACACACACACACACACACACACAGAGCCCCAGGACATCAGTTGGTCTGACTCATGAGGGCTCCCCTTAATCCTCAGTATTAAGTGATGTCATTCCCGGTCCTGTGTAAGCAGCGTTCAGGAGAGTGACTTGTATGCAGTAGGTCTGCTCTGGACATTTGAAGTCCAGAAATTGCTTTATTCCCTGATGGGTAGTGGCTGATTTTGTAACAAATGATCACCACAGTTTCAGTAAGAAAAAAATTCTTAACACCCTGGCGAAGCGAAGTTCTTTAAATACGATGGTGAGGCTTTGACCTGATATTTTTTTTATTGCTCATACAAACATAGGTATCTGGAATGTAAACCAGTTATGTTCTGAGAGAAAAAAAGCTGCCGTTATTTGAAATGCTGTCTCACATTCAGTTTGAAATTATTTGTCCTCAAAAGTTGAAGGGGTCTCACACACCAGAATCATCCTTGAGCTATCCTGCTTGGCAAGTCCTGTTCTAACTGCAACTACCATGTTGGTGAAATGAACACAAATGTACTGTATTATGATACAACTTTGTTTATTTGGCCAATCACTCCAACAAAACATTTTTTTCAGCGATATAGTACATTATGTGCAAATAACAATTTTTTTCTCCTTAAGTGAGCTGGATATCACCGAATGATCCCCAAGACGGAACATCAAGGGGATTGTTCAGTAATATCCATCTTGCCTTGAGCGAATAATTGTTTTGGTATATACTACATGGGGTTATAATCAAACTAAAATAAGACATTAAGTAAAAAATTTTTCATTTAATATGTAACAGTGTTCAGCCGTACTCCATCATGAATGCTCTGTTATGGCATCTTTTGAAACCTGAAGTCTGGTTATATACATGCATTACATGGGAACACAAGAAAACTACATTAAAAAAGATTTTCGATTTACTTTTTACATATTTCCTCCCTGTGACTCTAAGATTAAGCAGTTCTGAAAACGAATGAATTTTTAGCACGACAATAGTCACACATGCTCCATACAACAGCTCTTGAAACTCATTAAAAGTGTGGGAGGCAAAAAGTGCATTTTTTTAACAAAGTGGGGAGGGGGGTTGGGGTTGCATTTTATAGATTTTCTAGGATTCAGGAAATTGAGGCTTCATGATAGTGAACGTTTTTGTCAGCCATTTTGATTCGAGCCTTATCCCGTGTCTGTGTGTGTGAGGTGAATAATGTCCAGTATATACTGCACACAAAAGATCTGATTGGTCAGCTATCTGAAGAATATAAATCAGTAGTACATGTGGATAATGTCTGACTAAAAATGGCACTAATCAAAAATGATAAAATGTACAGAGGAAGGACAAGGAAAGGAAATACAAGGGAAAAAATGTGAGAAAGAAAAATTGTACTTGATTTTTTTTCTTGTATTTCCTTTCCTTGTCCTTCCTTTGTACATTCTGTCATTTTTAATTAGTGTGCAAATACACCTTAAAGGAGCTGCTTGTCTTATGATCTGTGTGACATTAATTTCTTCTTTGGTGCATCTCCTTTAGTTAATTATCCTGACATGACAAACCACAGAGATCATTCCGTTATAATGTAGTATATACTGATATTATTAAACAGTTAAATTCAGTCTTGGTCATGGTAATTATTAAGCAGGTAATTAAAATACCTAATCAATAGTTAATGAAAAAATCAATTTATCAGTAATACATGAACTAAAAGTATCATAACAGATTCCTCAGCTGTTTCACCCACAGTATTTCCTTCACTTCACACTGGCCTGCAGCACTCAGACAGACCACAGGTATATACTGTATGTATATATTCCCTCAGGTTCAGAGCTTAACTGTTGATGAGGATAAATGGTGCTTGGCAGGAGAGAAGTAGCACAAAGTTTTCCCCTGTGAAAAAAGAGCATGTGTAGTCAGTCCATGTCGCTCACCACCTGTGTGTACTGTATGTCTAATCTCGGTCTTCCTGGCTTTTGACCCTGTAAGAGGCTGAAGATCAACCTCTCATCTCTATTTCACCAGCACCTCATCCCCAGAAACAAGAGGCACATGTTCTGCTAGTGATCCGGAGTGCTTTAAAAGTCCGGGGATGTCTGAATATCTACGGCTTCTGTTCAACCTTTCACTGAACCCTAAATACAAGGCAGACCTTGTGCTGCACTCAGTAAATTTATTAAAGCATTACAAATGTTGGCTGTTGTCATGCCTTAATAATCAATCACCAGGTCTTTTTTAGCATGATGTAGTAATACCTTACCTGAATACTGGAAGGATGTGATGTCATGATCTGATATGGTTCTTAATATAATGCCATGACGTGATCTCCAGTTTGATGAGCTGGAACTCTCTAGTGTTGCATCTATTAGGGGTCATTGGTTAAATTTGCCCCAGGGACAAATTCTTACACAGCAGATCTTAGTTGAACCCGACCCAGCTCGCCAAATTAAATAGCTTTTTGCCACTCTTACCCAATCACACAGTGTTTGGCATCACATTCTTTACCAAATGCTTATTACAATTAGATATAAATGGGTTTATAATGGATTGCATTACACTGCTTAATATTTTTTTTATTTTAAATGCCATATAGACCTAAATTTCATGCTCCACCTCTGGTGTAACCCAATTGTCTTGTACAGTATATACTGCGTATGGTACTATATGTAGTGCACAGCATTTTCATCATATTCAGCCAAAAATAAATATACTGGGGGTAAGCAACGCACAAAACTCACACAGTTCACTTTAAAACTGAAATTATTTAAGCATGTCATGTGACCTGTTGGGGTTGACTGTGTGCAGGGTGTCCCCACTGCAGAAGTCAGAGGTGGTGGAGATGGTGAAGAAACAGGTGAAGGTCATCACTCTGGCCATCGGCGACGGTGCTAACGATGTAGGAATGATCCAGAGTGCTCACGTCGGCGTCGGCATTTCTGGCAATGAGGGACTGCAAGCTGCCAACTCTTCGGATTATTCTATTGCACAGGTGAGAGGAACTGAACAAAACTAAATCCATATTAATGCACATTAAGAAAATCCACATTTTAAATTTAATTAATTTAATGCTAATGAGCGTTTTAGCACCATATCAGTAAATCCTCTTTGTTCATACTAAAGCTGCATTCCAACAAGAAGCAACGAGAGTTGGGCGATACGCTTTGCTGCTGAACTACATGTAAAACTACCTAGTTTATATGGTCTATGGAAACTAATAGGAAAAGGTTTTTGGGAACAGTGTTTAGTGACATCTGTCAATCATCGGTAGCTTTAGGATCTGATTGGTTGTCGTTGAACTCCACTACTGCCCAGTTCACTTTAGAAAATTCTATCTCTTGTCGTCCATTTCCCTTGCATTTACTGACTTTGCATGGTTAATTGGTGCTCATCATTTCCTGTGTGGATGCAACTTAATGCATATTCATATACACTGTGCATAAATATGTTGATATATTATGGAAATGGATTATCTATTGTTCTGTAGAGCTGTGCGAGTTTGTCCGATTACAATTATCCCATCATCACTGAGTAAAAGCAGTCAGATAGATATGAACTCCATTTTTATTATCTAAATGTCCATCTGTTGGGGCATAATATGGGAGTGACTGCAAATGTCTGCTTTCAAAGAAAAAGTGGATGGAGTTAGACAGTTCGACAATTTCGGTTTCTTCATGTAACACAGCAGGTAGTTTATTAAGTAGAACCAACTATATAAGGAATCATAAAAGATTTCTCTTTATTGTTTGTATCAGAGCTACAGATCAAAACAAAAATATGCAAAAATATAGATGTATGAATTAAAGTTTTTCCTAATACACATCTTCGTATACGTTTATGTAAACTAACTGTGGGATATCCCACATGTCTCTGATGTCATGATGTCATAAGCTGTCTCACACTTTGAACTTTATGTGGCTAGGGAACAAAAGGTCCTAGCTCTGTGTTGTTTTGTTGTACGATTTTTGATTTGATAGTTGTTGTATATTTATGTAGCACCTGGTCCTGGAGAAATGTTGTTTCATCAGCTATATGTGGTTGAAATGACAATAAAGCTTCTTGAACTTGTATGAAATCTTGGCCAAATTCGATAATTTGTTCAATGGTTGATTGCTGAGGTTGATTGTTTTGAAAGCTAAAAAGTAGTTTGCAGCAGTTCACAGCTAGTTACATGAAAATGAACACATGGATTAATTGCTGTTCAATGTGAGCTTGATGTAATATGAATATAATAGAGCTGTTTGAGGGATCCGATTTGCTGCTGGTAACAGGAAATTAAGTAATGTGCACGTTAGTATTTAAATAATCACTTGTTGAACCATAGGCATTTGTCCCTGTCCTTCTCATCCAGGTACAGCATAAGATTAAATGTACTAAACCCATTAAACTGTCTTGAGAGATCCACACTTATGTAGTTCACTGTTATCTACACACCACCCAGCCTCACTGACTGAGACCAGACTTTTGATTTGTGTCAAAGGTTGAAATATGCAGTCAGAGGTGAACAGGTGGGCAGCCTCTAGGAGGATACAAGAGGTCAGGCAGGTCAGTTTACACAGTGCAAGTAATAACGTTATCCAAATCTCCACTGTCTGTGAAATGGATCACTTTGCTCTTGTGTAAACCTAATTAATCACGCTGTGTTTTAGCACCCGGTAACGGTTCAATATTGCCCGAGCAGAGCTGTACCTGTAACAGAAGTACAGCATCTCATGTGTCAAGGGTAGCTATCTGTCAAGACTATTATTTATTTCATATTTCATGCACTTACTCCGGTGATGTATGTCATACATTACACGACTTGCCCTGCTAAGGGTTCTGTTTGCAAGGTATGCGCATCATGTTACTTTTAAAGGGTCTTGTCTCTGCTAAGTTTTATACATATATAGGATGTTAAATTATGAACAGAATGTTCCTAAATTGGTGTGATTGGTGTTAGATTCCTCTGTGTTAGCTCATTCTGAGTGCCTTTTATTGTTTATTGTACCCCATTATTTTTTAGGTTTTTGGCTCAGGGGGCCCTTTTTTCATATGCCTGTTGAAAGATTTCAGTAACTAGTAGTGTGTGTGTGTGTGTGTGTATGTGTCAAGTACCTGGGTCAAACAATGATTTGAAAAGGTAGAAAAGTCACCGTTCCACCATATATGTCCAGAGTTGAGCTGGAAATATTTATAAAGATGAAGGTAATGTGTTAAAGGATCACATGACCCAGCATAAATACCCCAGTATTTCTGAAAATCTAATGATTTAGAGCAGTCAGGGCGCAGTGATGCGATTTTGTGCACCGAAGTAATCAGGTAAGCCACGGAAAGCCAATTTTGAAATAAGGTCTAAAGACTAAAAAGTCCTACTTTTGCCCTGTTCATGAAGCTTTACAGAGATCAGCAGAATTTAAGCTCAAGGCTATGTAGTCATACTGCCCTGCGCTCTGTCTGTCAACATCCCTTTTCCCAGTGTTCCAGAAGTTGGCCAGCTCCTGCACCCAAAACGGTTTTATGTTTTCCCCTCGAGCCCCTATTCACCTCTTTGTTTAATGCAGCCAATCTGCATTGATTTGATTTATTTATTTTATTTCATTAATATATTTTTATTGTATTGGATTAAAGACAGAGTGGTGGTGTACCTTCCCTAACTTCATATCCATTTATTCAATGATTAACAACTGGTAGATCACTGATCTGGTCACAAGCCTTATATTGTGTCTGATATTGGATAGGTTCCATTTAGTGATTAGAACCTTGTAAGAAACCGTAGGATGTAAACTGCTCACCAGAAATTCAGGAATCATCAGCCCACCCGTCACTGTCCGGTTTCACCCCTTAAGAGAGCAATAATAGTCTCTTTTCTTTCAGGTTTTCAACACCTCATCTAAAATGTAGCATGAGAGAATCTCACAGAGGGCAAAAAGCTCTGGAATGTCTGTAGAAGGGCTGGTACTGTCCTCCCGAGTAGTTCTTGGCTCCCAGCAAACACACCCGGATAAGATTATTTCCTAATTTCCAAAAATCTATAACTATAAATGACTCCCCTTTTCTCTGGCAGATTAGCTGGAATAAATATGTACAATAGATGAGTGCAAACTGTAGTGTCTTGTGATTCCACTCTATAACATCTCTCTCTTTCTCTCTCTCTCTCTGGTGCATGCTGGGAGTAGAGCGTGTGAGTGCGTGAGTGTTCACAGTGAGAGCGACTGTGTGG
>JBCNYG010000022.1:42675255-42687086 GCA_039654305.1 Porochilus rendahli | reverse complement strand
AATAGACATTGGAATAAGTGTTATGTCACATTTGGAAATTCTCTCTCTCTCTCTCTCTCTTTCTCTCTTTCTCTTTCAGTATAAAAAAGGCATGCTTCAAGACCCTGGTGGATGAGGTTCAGGAACTCGAGGCTCTGTCTAAGGACCCCGGAGCAGTGGTTCATGGGAAAAGGTAAGCAGCAGACACACACAGAGAGCCTTGACCAACCTTGTCAGCCTCTGGCTGAATGTAAAGAATTATAGTAACATGAGCTCCTCAGGTCGATGAACAGGTCAATAAAGGCTGGAAATCTGTGCTCGTTGTGTGCAGTAAACGCCTGCAGTCCCTCCAACAAGCTGCATTTTCTTCCCCTGTCCACTTTGTCATCTGTAAGCTGTAGTAGGAATGAGCAGTGTTGATGAAAATGTGCAAATGGTTCAGCAGGGTTGTGTGCCGTGTGAATCATCCTGCTGGCTCTTTTCCTGACTCAGCAGGCCACAAGCAGAACACACTCGCAGCTCTGTTGAGGCTTTTGGTGTGTAAATCATCATCTGTGTTCTAGCACGGGAAACAGATTTCCACTACGGAGGACAGTGTTCGGAATAATGCCTGCATCTCACACTTTACTCTCTCTTTTTCTTCTTCTTTGTCTGTGTGGGCGTGCACGTGTGTGTGTTTGTATGTGCAGTCTGACGGAGAGGGCTCAACTACTGAAGAACGTGTTCAAGAAGAGCACAGTCAGCCTGTACCGCTCCGACTCCATGCAGCAGAATCTCCTCCGTACGTCACCGTACCCTACCTACATAGCTACTACCTACATACCTTCGCTCCACCTCAAACATGCCAAACACACTTACACCACACACCCTGAACACACACACCCCGTTATCCCCATCTCCACCATTAGAATACAGGTGCACACATGCTGACCAGTGCACGCTCCTCAGGCAGAAAACCCTAGTAAGGAGATTAGCCTGAAAAAATCTGAGCCAGATGTTTCCTTCTGCTGGAAGGAACAGCTCTTCACTCTTTGTCAAGCGTATACCATGCAATCTTTAACCCCAAACTCTTTGGTTTCTTTCACATCCATATAGAACATTGTTTCTAAACATCTTGGATGCAGTTGATGAATAAGATGCATAATAAACACTAGCGAAACAGGATTTCCTTCCTCGTGTGAAATGATCATAATGAAATCATCATAATATCCAAATGCATCCCGTTAATGTGATCATGTCCTCCTGTTCGCGGTCATGTCTAGTTTTTTTTGTTTTGCCACTCCGAAGATATCTGAGCTCTATTGTGTTTCAATTTTACTATGACAACACAACAGCGAAACAAACGTTGGACTTGATCCTGTTACCTCGTGTCCTTGAGGCATAACATGAAAGTCTAAGGTCGGATGCAGCTGCGGCTCATACGCTTGAGACTATTAGACATTTCGCTAGATGACGGAGTCATGTGACACAATTGTTGTTTTTAGTCAAACCACCGGAGAACAGCATCGGCACACGGTGGTAATGCCTGTCACAGGATATTTGATCTCACAAGGTTTTCACACATACTGACATGCCTCACGAGTATAATTGCAAACATACCCACCTGCGTAGAGCTTGGCCTGTCGCGTGCTTCCTCCATTTTGATTTGTGCTTGTTTGCTTTTGTTCTAATTATTTGCTCACATGTCATTTTTTTGTTTGTTTTTAGGTGGGGAAGGGACACATTAGGTCATAATCTGATTTTGCATGTCATTTCACCTAGTCACCTTAAACCTAATATGCTTTATTAACCTGCCTTTAAATGTGGCTTCAGCTCTTCCCCACCTGCGTGTGTATGTGTGTGTGCGCGTGTGTGCTGGTGTTTTTGTGTTCTGCTGTGTTGCTCTGTTGCCTAACGGTTATCAGAGTCTCATCTAATTATTTCCATCTTCCAATGTCATTCCCACAATGCACTGTTCTCTTGCACTGGCTTCTTGCATGCGCCTCCAGGTCAACAGGTAGAGGTCGAGTCGGTTGAAACATAAAGGTGAGTTAGGGGTCAAAGGTCAACCCCAGTGTGTAGTGCAGTAGAGAATAGAGTGTGTTGAAGGTCTGAGCTTCTGAATCATGCCGCATGAGATAGCAGGTCACTCCTGATCCCTAATAGTGTTGGTTTTCAGTCAGCGAGTGTGATTTCAAAATGCTGTTGCAGGGATGACTGGAGCAACTTTACGGAACACAAAGGTCCAACATTTCCCCTTATCTTTGACTGGCTGCTTTCTCTTAGCTGGCCAAACGCACATTGACCTTTCAGATACACTAAGGCTGCATCCAAATACCCAGTATGTACTAACATCATTTAAGTCTGCATTTAATACTGAGGACATAATTCAGACATCCTCCGCCACCATCTTACCTGAATGTTCCCAAATGACGGATACTTGTGCAAGCTGCAATGGCCGAATTATTTAACCCAGTCCTGATACGTACAACAGCTAGCTTATTCTATCTTTTTATTGTCCTTAGCAGAATTCTTCTTCTATGTTTATTCAGAGGGTTCTGCTGAATTATGGGAACTGTTGGTATATAAGCATATTACAGATATACTCGCTCATCCAGGTACTACTGAGTATTTGGGAACTGTTTGTACTGCATTTTGTGTACTAATATAATGAAAATATGCATATTAAGCTGCATCCTAAGGCTAGAAATATACTCGCTATTTTGTTTTAAAACTTTCTGCCATGATTTGTTGGTGCTGCATGTGCCTACTAACATTGTCACCTCACATCCAGATACTGCCCCTTTAGTTCATGTGCATATTACATCTTGCAGACACTTTGTATTGATACCTGAGGACATGTATAACTGACTCACCAAACATACCGGGGATGCATGAAGTTGCCCTTTTTTTTGCACACGTGAACTTGTAGTTAATAAGTGTATGTTTCTGGCCTTAACCACAGAAAGTTTCAGAGTTATTTTTAATTGCAGTTTCTTCATTGTTTGAGTCATAGCTTTAGAAAAGGGTCAGAGTTACAACTTCATCTTGAAAACACATCTCTTGGAGTGTACTGTTCGTGTTTGTCAACTTAAATATGTAAACAGTTCTGTCTGCTGTCTGTCTGCTAGCACAGGGCAGTGTGGCAGTGTAAATAAAATTACAATTATTCACTGAAGGCCAGGTGGATTTTGCTGAATAGTGATACCCACCGATTCTGAGGTGACTAATTGTTTTAGTATATACTGCACAGGAACATAAAGCAAAGTAAAATGAGAATCTTATGGCATGTCAATGGTCACATGCTCCATTTCAGCTTTATTTATATTTTTTTTTAACTCATTCAAAGTTTGAAAATGTGTTCTGTTACCCCAAATAATTTAAAGGTCCTATTCTGTTGCTTTCTTTGTTTTTCTTCAGACAACATTTGTTAAATTCCTGGGACTTCACAATCCATGAGTGTGGAGTTTCCACCATTGGGTTCAAGCATTGTTTGTGACATGTTGTGCCAAATTTCTCTCATGAAAGAAAACCAATGAGATCATGCCGTTCCCATGTAGTACATACTTGCATTGGAGATTGCAGTAAAAAATTTTCTATCTATTTGCTATCATCAACTGATGAGATGTTAAAATTCCGTCTTTATCCTGTTGGTTTAATTTTTCCTTTTTAAAGCATGTAAATATGGCATAGCCATTTTGAAGGGAAAAACTATGTTTTGTTTTGAAAACAGTTTTTCGGGTATCTTAATATATTTTGCTATGTTGCTCACCCTTTGTTTGTGCATCTGTAGTGTTCTGTCTGACTTTCTTTCTCCCTCCATAATCTCTTCCCATAGATGGATACGCCTTCTCCCAAGATGAGAACGGAGTGGTCTCCCAATCAGAGGTCATCAGGGCCTACGACACCACCAAGCAGCGGACCAACGAGTGGTGAGATCCGGCCCCCTCGGCCTGGCCCCTCAGCCGCCAGTCAATCTTTTGAAGCTGACAGAAGTTAAAGCCTGTCAGGTTGTTTTTGTCCGGCTCTCTTGCTGGAACTGAGTAAGGATAGAGCGAGAGGTCAGTACTTCAAAAGAGGGGGAGAAAGCAAGGAACAAAATTAATCTATAGTTTTGGTGCTGTTACAGTGCAGCACGGTCACTGTGTGTCCAACAGAGTGTGGTTTATGCTGAACCCAACATGGCAAATGCAGCTTCAACACCACGATCTTCTCTTCTCTGACGTTCACACTTCTGTAGTTAAAAGCCAAAAGAAACCTGGTCGGAAGATGGTGTTAACCCTTTCTCGTAATGCTCTTTGACTGTTTCTTTCATCAGTGATGGCTGTCTTTTCCTCTCTCCTGTTTCTGTATGTAATCCCTGGTCTAGAAATGGAAATTGCCAAAGAGTTCAGTGACAGAATTCAAATGAAAAAATGTATTATCCTGTCATATTTACTGAATTCACCCCAAGCGTTTATTTTCTTCATTGATTTTAGTACTGAAAAAGATTTGCTTGTTCTAATTTCCTTCATCAATTTTATTTCAGCTGTTTTGGTTTTGTTCTGTTTTTTTTTTTTGTTTTGTTTAGTTTTGTTTTTTTAATACTTAGTTGTCGTGCCTGATTCAGTTAGTTTTTGTGCCTGAATCTGTAACTGCATTCCACATGGCACACAGCTGCAAATCACAAATGTGCCTAATAGGAACTTTGTAGTCCCCTGTTTGAGAGTAGTTCAAATCCTTTAACTCAGTAGGGTTTAGAGTCCGGTAGCCCGTGAGGCTGCTGCTGTTTCTGCAGTGCCTGGCTGTTTCATTCCAATGGCAAGGCTGACCCAAGCTTTGTGTTGAGTCTGTTTTCAGCGGGATTTTTATTTATTTTTCCTAATTACTTTAAGATGATCCATATGTTTGACTTTGGAGAAATGGTGAGCTGATCCCACAGAAACTGAAGTGCCATTAGCTTCCGGAGAAGTAACCAGGACTTAGAGGTGCACCCACTATCAAAACATCTTTGTGTCTGTTGTTCTTTTGTGAATTTGTATTTTTATATTGGGCGAGTCCGACATTTTTTTGGATTCTTCCCTTTTTGTCATCCATCTCCTGGAAGATGAGTCTCGTATCCCTGTGAGTGGACGTGTCCCATTATCGTTCATTTCTTTCTTTCTTTTATGGTCGAGTTTGTGCACTAGTTCTCTTCTCCCTGTGGGAGAGCAGGTTATATATTTTTGCATCTGTATTGTGTCTTGTCTGCATGTGCATGTACGTGTGAGTGTGAGTGTGAGTGTGTGTGTGTGTGTGTGTGTGTGTGCGTGCGTGTGCGTGTGCGTGTACTGGTTGTTAAGCATGTCTGTTTTAAATTAACCCTGGGAGAATAACTGCTATTTCTTCATACTGAATTCTTAAATCCCTTTGTATTTGAGAAAGAAGCATCTTGTGTGTTTGTGTGTGGGATTGTGTGAAACTCTGTCTCATGTCTGTGTCTTTCCTGTACGTGATGCTGCTCGTTCCACGTCTGCACGACTCCAGGTATAATCAGTGAGTAATGTGCTGCTGCATGGCCATGTATGCGTGTGGGATGGGGATGTGGGGTGGGGGTGGGGGGTCGCCCCAGGCACAGAAGGGTTTCTGGTCAGTGATGCCTAACTAAAGCTTGACAGATGATGTTGCACACTGCACTGTTAGTCTCTCCTGTGGTGGCGAGTCTTTCTGATCTTGAGTATTATTTACAGTATTATGTGTCTGTTTGTACATATTTTATTTAAAAGCTCAGAGCGTATCTCTTCTTTAAACAGGAATCCTAGCGTTTCCTCCGCAGCTATTGTAAAGTACAGCTACAGAGCACTTGTCGTCTTATCTCTGCTTTTGCTGAATGTTTTTTTTTTCCGGTTGTGATTGGCTCTTGCTGACCTGAGTGCTGAGTTTTCGAACAGGAACCCAGTAACCGAGATGGACTTGTTGCGTTAGCAAAGCTGTTGTCTGTGGACATGGTTGACTGCATGACTGGATTAAATGTTAGCCGTACACTAATTCTCCTTCTGCTGTCGCTCAGTTTAAAGAAGAAAAAGCACTTTTAAAAAAATACAACAAAAAAATGTATACTAACCTTTTGGTTGTTGGGGTTTTTTCCCTGCTTTATTTTATGTCTTCATTGTTTAATGATTGTTCAGCATGTTGGGACTGCAGAATTTTAAGTGTTCTGTCTTTTACTGCCATAACAGACTAACGAAATAAACTTTACAACATGAACACGAAAATACAAACTTTTTGTCTTTTATGCTAATGTCGTTTACTTTTAAGCATTGTGCTTTAAATCCATATTGATTTCCTTCTATGTTTATTTTTATTGCTTTGACTCAGAAATCTCCCCAGTAACAAAAAAAAAAGTATGTTGTGAACATAAATATGTGACCCACCACTACAATATGCACCAAACCAGCCAAGTCCTACACGCTAATATTTTGTTGGAGCACCTTTACCCTTGATTACAGCGCACAATGGCCATGGCATTGTTTCTTCAGTTGGACACGTCAAGGCTCAGCACCATTATTTTTTGATGTGTAACAACATTGTTTTCTGAATTTAACCCCTCCAAAGTGAGCTATTGGGGAGAGCAGTTGGGGGTTAGCTGCCTTACTCAAGGGCACTTCAGCCATGAAGGTGAAGGAAGGGAAGGTGCAGCTCACTCCCCCACTGCCACACATTTTTCCTGCTGGTTCAGCGACCTTTTGGCCCCAAACCCGTTCCTCTAAACGTCAGGCCATGGCTGCTGCCATGGCACAGAAAAAGCAAGTTATTCCATCAATGGGCTTTTTCTTCTCTGATGGCACGGATATGAAATTGGGGCTCAAATAATGAGTGAAAGAGTAGTTCAGGAAGTATGAGGAAATATTTTCACGTATGTATTGGCACCACAGGAAATAAATGTTGTGATGCTTAAGTTTGTTGAAACAATGCCATGGGGATTATGAATTGTAATCTCAAGCCTGACGGCTCTCCAAGTAAATATTAGAGCGCAGATTTTTTGGCTTTATAAATAAAGGGCACTCTTAGCTTTAAAATAACCCAAATATAAAACATTTAATGACTATATTACAAAAAATGTATTTAAAGTTTAAAAAATTTACTCACAAGATTTTATAAGAGAATTCAGTTTGCGCCAAAAGTGAGTTTGTTGTACTAAGACTCATTTTGTGGTGACGGGTCACAAATATTATTCAGCAGTAATTTCCACATTAATATCAAGCATCAAGTTTCAGAATAATGTTCTGGCCTGTTTCCTGTCTAGACCAGTGTAAATCCACCAAATCATTCAACCTGGTAAGTTATTTCATTATTAAACCTGTAGATTGTATAAACACTGCATCAGGGCATGCTGTGATCATCACTCTTAAAGACTGTAAAAGAAAATAATGTATTGCAGTCATGCAGATTCCAGCTTCTTGTTTAAACCACTGACTCACTGCGTCGCACTCTCTTGGTTTATTTGCCATTGTTGTGTTCTTTAGCACGATGTTTCCATCTACTTGGTCTCCGGGCCTCAAGCCTATACCATACTTAACCTGTTTATGAGCCGCAATGGGTTTGAATCATGTTGACTGCATTTTGGCCTAAATTCTGATGTTCCTTCATTCACAGCTGACCCTGTGGGATACACATGAAATCCACACTTGTGTTCTCATACTGCATGTACAAAACATTGTCTATAAGCCTTTCTTGGGTATTTTGAAAAGCTTAACTCTGGACTGAAGATGCAATAAAGTGTGTGTGTGTGTGTGTGTGTGTGTGTGTGTGTGTGGTAATTCTTTTATCCTGTAATTAGGTAAATGGAATGATGATAAATTACAAACGCACAAACACACACAGCCATGAGAAACTAAACAGGAAAAGGTGGAGAGGACCCCTAGAAATCCATCAAGCCACTCCATGTGTACTAAATAGATCAAATCTTTGATGACTACATTTTTTTTTATTTTGTGTCTTAGTGTCAGTTAATTCTGTTTTCTGTGTGCGTCGTCTGGGGAACGCTGCACTGCTTTCTGGGATCACAGTATATTCTTTCTAGGAGCCTCCATTATCGTTCATAAATAATATTACAGTGAAAGCGTCAGGATTGGTGTTGGTGGCCAGTTTTGAATTTGTCTGTAAAATAAAGTTTTCCTCACCTTGCATACTGCAGAGTTGAAAAGTAAAACCACAAAACTTCTACTTTGTGCAAAAACAAAATAAAGATTTCAGTTTCTAACATTAATACTTCATGTGACTCTTCCGACATTCAAAGAAAACTCAAGTTAATCAAGTTTATTACAGCAAAACTATTTAAAAATGTGACAGTTTATCATTCTTTTCTTTCTTGAACAGTAGAACCGATCATTAACACAGTTCTGGTACACGACTGTTCTTCAGCCCACTGCTCTGCTCCAGTTGGTTGGATATTTCAGTAACATGAGTGCTCAGTGTATTGCTCTCACGACAAATCTAGCAGAAAGCATGTAGCTGTTAGCGTAACCTGAAACCAAAGCGATTATGGGCAATTATTCAGCTTTCTATGAATTATGCTAAATGAAATGCAAAACCTAAAGCAGATCATGGAAAAACAAACAGTTCAAAAGAAAAACGGTCCCAGAGGTAGTAGTGTCTTACTCTGTTGTGGACAGAAGTGAGGAATGTTAAGAAATATGGCTCGATGTTAGTAGCTATTCTTTCACTGAGCAAGCAGAACGTGCTCTATAATATACATTTCAACATGAGCCAAAAAAATAACATGGACAATCCACTTCCTTTGTTTAGGTAACTACATATCCTAGCAGACATCAACACATGCACACACACACACATCCCCAGACAAGTACACACTTGGCACCTTTTATCTACTAAACCGTAATCCTTTCTGTGATTGTCAAAAAGATTTTTTTTAATCCCTGGTTTGCTTGCTTTTAATTCAGTGAATGATGAGCAAGTAGTCCAGAATAATTTTCATAAATGTCTTCATTCTTGGACATTTCCTTGACGGACCAATGTAAATTAGCTTTCTCACACAATCAAAATCTGGAAATATTTCTACCAACACAATAAAAGTGCATAAATTGAATATAATTTAATAAGAGGTGCAAACTGGGGCATGCATGCTTTCTCGGGCATGGGTTCCAACCAAAGCCTATTGTGCTTTCCTCTGTAGTTATGTGCCTGTCTCATTCCTTAGCAGCTCTTCAGCTTCAGCCAAAACCCTCTGCAAGTCAGTGTGTCAACACAAAACATGATGACCTTTTTTTTTTTCTTGTCCAGAAGAATAATCATAGCGAACTATGTTCCGGTTCAGGCTAAATTGAGAGAGAGAGAGTGTTTGGCGCACAAGTTTACAGCAGCTCCAGTGTCTCCGGATCAGCTCTGGCTGAAGTCAGCAAAGCCTTTACTCCCACTAAACGGTTCTGGCTGCAAGGGGAAGTAGTACTGCTGGGATAAGAGGAGGTTGGAGCTCTGATGGTGGCCATGTTGGTGTGTGTGCATGTAAGAGACACTGCCCTGCAGACACTGTGAAGATGAGTAAGAAGGTGGAGGCGGTGGAGGCAGCAAGGGCTGAGCTGGTGTAAGGGACACTGGTGTGGAAACGGATGAGGCTGAGGCTAGCAGGAGCTGCTGCGGAGGCTGCTGGATTCCCAAAACATCGGATCTCCCCAGAGAGAAGCGGCGCAGTGAGCTCCCCCCGCCAGCACTACTGGAGCTGGTGGTAGCTGTGCTAGACTGACGTGATGGTGCACGCAGATTTGTGGACGCCGCCCCTGCGGTCAGGATCATGGGAATGGTCTCGACTTGGCAGCTACGCAGGGAAAAGCGGATTGGCTGCTGGGTCGGCTGCTTGGGCCGTAAACATGTACAACAGTACACGGCCACCAGCGAGCCAACGACCACAAAAGCCACAAAAATGGAGCCGACCATCAGGAATGGCATGTAGATAGGCTCTGAGAAAGGAAAAAAGCATGAAGGGTCAGACATTATGGCAAATATATTGCTGAGATTAACCTTGTCTCAGACGGAAAGTAAATCTAGAAATGTTGGTGAGTGTCCGGTAGAACAAAACAGTAAATTGTTTTTCTAGAAAAACCTTTCACTACTAAGAAAACATTTAGCTAATTCAGTTAAACAAATCTATTTTGTTGAATGATGTTTTTTTTATTATTGTTACATTAAGTGTAAAATTTTTATATGAAATAACTCCACAGGGTTTATATTACTCATGCATATGTCCGTTTAGTGATTCAGTCTGTTTATTTATTCATTAAATTCTCCTGGTGTTTTGATTTCAGTCTTTTTTTAAATAACAAACCAGTCAAGTGTTTATTTTTGAAAGCTTTTCTTCTTATTAAAGACCATCACGTAAATGATTCACTCATTCAGGTGTTTTCCTGAAATGTATGCTCTTGTATGTATTGGGTGAACGTCTGGTTTTAGCCGTCTGAGGTGATAGCTACTATTACCAAAGATGACAGAGGCGCGCAACCTAAACATTTTCTTCCTCTGCCTTTAGGACAAGTTTATGTAACAGCATCAGATTAAGGTCTGATATTACAGCCTTGGAACTTCACCTTGGAGTGAAAGTAGGTTTTGGGGTTTGTTATGTGTGACAAAGCACAAACCTGAAAGGACTTCTGTAAACTTAATTTATTTGTTGGAACAGCAGTCAGATTTTTTACTTATATATACACATACTCATAACCTTTTCATATATACATTCAACTAAATAAGGATATTCTTTAAGCATATAAGTTATAGGACAGCTTCCTGAGACCCTACTGCCCTATTTGGACCTCATATTGTCGCAGATATATTGTGTATAAATTCTTGTAAAATGTTTTATTTGAAGACAGGTTACTGTTTATTTTGTAGTGATCAGTTTCAACAGTAACCTGTCTTATTATTATTATTATTATTATTATTATTATTGTTATTATTATTATTGTTGTTAAAAAAACATGGACATATACATAATTTGTTCCTGAAATAAAATGTAGTTTATTTGTCTTCACAACTAGTTTAGATTCAAACACCCCACCCCCCCTGCCCTGAAATGTATGTATCTCTTTTCCAAACTCATTTCTTCTCCTATAAATCACACATGGGAACAGGTGCCTCTACTTAATTTTATTTGAGTCTCTAGAATCACTCTTCCTTCTTAAATTAAAATGAAATCACATCCTTCCATCCTCATGCCTCAGAGCTTCTGCGTTTCCAACATTTCAGTGTGGTACAGTAAATATTTGTTCAATACCTGCAGTATATTCTGTGTAAAAACACCTTCTTAAATAGCTCTATACATAGTTGACATTGTTAACATCTGAACTGAACTTTATAGTATTGAGATAAACCTGTACATACTGCAGATCACTATAGAATAATCTAAAACAATCCAAAACAGGCTTATCACCCAATTGCTATATTATCAATTGTGTATTATTTTAAGGAGGTTTAAACTTGTCCAAAGGATAAAATAAAAATGTATATGTTTTATTAAATTGTATTTTTATTATTAGTGTAAAATTATTTTGCCAAAGCATATGATTGCATGTGAATACTGTGGGGTTTTTAAGCCCGTAAAAAACGCTTGGGGCATTTTAACAACGACACACACACGGGCAGGGTTTTGACTAGATTATGGAAAGCCCAGCTCATACTAAACCAGATTAAATTCAACTTAAACCGATTAGAAAATAAGTGGTATTCCTTTGATTTGGGTTGTTCTTGTAGTGTATGTTGAGCTTTTATCATTTCTCAATCCCTGAATAGTAAAGTAATGGATCAGTGATGGCATTGTGCAGTGCACGCACCAGGTGTGTGTGTGTGTGTGTGTGTGTGTGTGTGTGTGTGTGTGTGTGTGTGTGTGTGTGTGTGTGTGTGTGTGT
>JBCNYG010000022.1:42647532-42663066 GCA_039654305.1 Porochilus rendahli | reverse complement strand
AGACACAGGTGTATCTTTTGTTATCATGTCCATTTTGTCAGGCACTTACAATAATATTATGAGATTGTAAGTGTCAAAAACAAGTGGATTTTTTATTTGCTTTGATTTTGCTATACTGTATTAATCCCACAAGGGAAATGATTGCCTTTAATCCATCCAAACTGAGCGTACACACACGTAAACAGTGAGCACACACACTCAGAGCAGTGGGCTGCCACACATTGGGGTGCCCGGAGAGCAGTTGGGGGTTGGGTGCCTTGCTTAAGGGCACTTCAGCCATGAAGGTGGAGAAAGGGAAAGTGCAGCTCACTCCCCAACCACCACACATTGTTCCTGCTGCTTCGGGAATCGACCCAGCTACCCTTTGGTCCCAAAGCCACTTCTCTTACGATTAGACTACAGCTACCCCCAATGTTTACCCATAGGGTTACAGCATACAGCTATTTTGTATTTTACAGTTATGGTATTTCTCAGACACCCTTATTCAGAGCAACTTACATTTTTATCTCTTTTATATAACTGAGCAGTTGAGTGTTAAGGGTGTTGCTCAAGATCCCAAGTGGCTGCTTGTTGGTAATGGGACTTAAACCCGCAACCTTCTGATCAGTAACCACTGAGCCGCCACTGCCCCTTTTAGTTGCTGGTTATAGCTTAGTAACTCAATGGAGGGTTCGTTTTAACCTGGTTTGACCCTAATAAATAACTGGAACATAAAATATGAGAAAACAGGGCCCATGTTAAAAAACCTGTGCTTTTCTTTAACCCAGAACTAAAGTAAACAGAATGAAAAAATCGAGATAAAGTCGAACACTGTGCCAAACACTGGTTTAGCGACACGAGTGGCCTGTGTTAGGAAAGGTGCGGGTTTATGACTGGTGTGAATAAGTGTGCATGATGCCCCCTGGCACATCAGTGTGTATAATAAAAAATGGTCAACATTATTTTTATAGCGTATTTCATATGTACTGTGATAAATATTGTTATCATGAAAATATCACGTTTTTAGGTCATATCATCTAGCTCTAAGCTTGATACTGTAATGTGATACTGAGTGTCAGTGATGAGCCCGTTGAGTCAAGACAAGAACATTTAACTGAAATGACCGTAGGAACTTGGGAATACATCGAGAAGGTGTGGGAAGTGCACACGTATCCATCGTGTTGCAGCTATGAGAGGATAATCAGATGGTAGTAGCATGTAATCACTTTCCAGTCATAATACAGGCCCCAGGTGTTCTGCTCTAAACGACAATTATATGCAGGACTGTCTGCTCTATTTTCCATTAGATTCACATGAGACAAGCTGGTACGTGCTTTCTAACTTTATAAATGTCCCTTTGTCTATCAGGCTCAGGTCGTAGTTCTATTTTACATCACGACCTGTCTGGCATGGGCTTTTTTGGCTCTGTATACACTAATCAGTCTGATTGCCGGGTGTGCAACACAAGGCAGGGACACACGGAGAATTTCCTGCTGAAGTTACTGTGAAGTCATTGTTAAGAATTTGACTGCAGCAGAACGTCCTCTCAGCCTCCACTCATGTAAATGGCTGATTTATATCATTTATTTATTCAACCATAAGAATGTATGGATTGACGGCGGTGACACTGTGTTCACACCAGCACAGAAGTTTCATGCTGTGTTGATGTGAACACAGTGTTGTTGTGTTACTTGATCCTGATTAATTATAGCATTCCACAATTTGTTATTTATTTATATTTTACAACAGACAGATGCTATGTATAACAGACCATTGCTGTGGACCATATCATTAGTGTAAGCAATAAAATCTTTTTTATAAAAAAAGCTTATTTATTATTTAATTTATTTAAATTTATATTATGGTGGCATAGTGGCGTAGTGGTTAGCACATCCGCCTCACAGCAAGAAGGCCTGGGTTCGATTCCCAGCTCGGGGTGTTTCTGTGTGGAGTTTACATATACTCCCCGTGCTTGCGTGGGTTTCCTCCGGGTACTCCGGTTTCCTCCCACAGTCCAAATATTTGTGGCAGCTTGGAAAAACTTGTCATATGTTGCTATGATTTAATTCATGAAATCATAGAAGATGTTTTAAGGTGATGTTTTGGATAAATTAGATTTAAAAAAGCAAGTTATATTAAGATTTATTTCTAATTTCGGACACTGGTGGAGTACCAAAGTAGGATTCCTATTTCAAAAACAGCACGCTTCTTAAGAAGCTAAAGAACCAAAAAAAACTAACAAAAAATGTATCAAAACAAACAAACAAGCAAAAAAACAAAACACAGTCTGTTAAAGATGTCTAAAACCTTGCTAGCTAAAGTTGATTTCTTCAACAATGAAGGTCATGCTTTGATCACATTGTTAGATAGCCGTGAGATATATCAAGTCAGTTTGGAATCAGACAACGGCTGTCAAAATGTCAGTGGTGTGTTTACTGCACTGAAAAATACCAGAATGTCAAAATGTAACTTTGTGAAGGGTTTTCCCAGATCAACACACACGCTGTCTGAGATCTAGTTTCATGCTTACTCTGTTGTAATACTGCAGCATTGTCAGAATGAAAATATCATTTTTTGGGAGGAAGAAGAAGAAGAGTATGAAGAAATGGAACTTGAAAGCTTTTGCTTGTGTTATTACATGAAACTATTTGTAGAATGTATGCTTGTATGCCTGAAGGAAGATAAGAGGATAGTAGCATTGGCTTCTTATTTACGTGGATTCGAAACAGTTTCAGTGTGTATAAGGGCTGTACCCTGAATGAGCTATTTAGGTGATTTAACTGTAGCTAGCATTTTTCTTCTTGATAGGCAATGAACCATGCTCCAATTGCTCGGTATTTTCACAATTGCGCACACTTGTGAGTCTTTTCAAACTGGCTAATGCAAACTATTAAACCGATTTTAGCGGATCGCAACAAGAATGTAAGTACCATCTGACTAAAACACTTGATAATGAAAATGTGCATGTGTTCATGTGTGACAGGAGAGTTTGGGAGGCTTGACTTTTCGTTTACTTTAACTGCTCTCGCAGAGCTAGAATTGTTTTCATTTAGATCTTCAGCATGTTTTAATGGTCCTTGCTCTTGTCTCTGTTAGTGAACACAATGCTTTTTACATGCTCAGGTTCAGACTGTGATATAAATGAGTTATAAATATTGTTCTTTTTATAACACAGCTGCCTCAAATATGATATTTCTACACTGGTCGATAGTGAGTAGTGCCTGCCTATTCCAAGCTACAGGACAGAGTTCATATGCACAAAAAAAATAATAAATACACCCACGTGACTGTTTGCCATGTCTTTCTGCTAAAATTGAGAAATACTGCTTTTTTTTACTTGATAATAACCTTTCATTTGAAATTTTTTATTCCCTGGTAATATTTTCCACTAAAAGGGAAAAATAAAAACTAACGTTTACATACCGAGGAGCCAATACATTAGCACCACCTGACTCGGATGCAGTTGGTGCAACAGTAGCTCCTCTGTGGGATCAGACCAGACAGGCCTTTACTCCCCAAGCGCTTCGCTTTGGGCACCGATGATGCTCTTGTCAGTTGTCGGGTTGTCCTTCCTTGGACCACCTTTTTAAAGTACTTATTACTGTATGAATAGTCGTTTAGCCAGCACAGTGTGGCTATTGAGACTCAGATCCTTCCACTTGCTCGTTTTACCTGCTCCTTTGTGATTTGTAAATAATACTTAGGTTTAAAATTGATGAAGAAAAAATGCAGTGTTGTTCACTTGTGAATATGCAAAATGTATACATGAAAAAAATCACCTTATCAAGACACACAACAATGTCTGAATGGGTTGTCTATGGTACATAAATTCTCTAATTCATTGTACTTGTACATTCGTTCATTAATAAGTTTATTTGCCGTGTCGGCTCCTGGGGAGGCTGGAGCCTATCTCACCCCACTCTGGGCAAAGGCGTCGTCCACCCTAAACAGCTCACCGGTTCAACATAGGGCAACACGTACACAGTCATTTACACTCACACCCACATCTCGTTCACAATCACGAATATTCAATTAGACTAATGTATATGCCATTGGACTGTTGGAGGAAACCAGAGTACCCGGAGGAAACCCATGCATGCACAGGGAGAACACGCAGGCTCCACACAGAAATGCCCTCACCGAGCTCAATAGCCCTCAGACTAAGAGCCTTCTTGCCCTAAATACTTTACAGTGGAATTGAAATTGTAAGCCTTGGTAACTGTTGTCTTGTGGTTTAGCTCTCTTGTTTTTTTGATCATCTTTTGCATATAGTGTTGTTTTTGTGTTTGTGTGTATATTCTAAAAAAATCTAGCTTGACATGTTTGACATTGCTGATTTAAGTCATTTTGATGTGAGAAATAGAGACGTATTCAGGCAGAACATTCAGAGGGAGCTACAGAAATCTCCCACACACTCTCACTAATGAGAAGTTTGTACTGATGGAAGGGTTGGCCTTGCTCTTGCAGTCTGCACTTATTACTTCAACTTTTTTTTTTATTTGTTTCTATATTTGAAACTACGCATCAATAGTTTTTGAAGCTACAGTTTAAAAAAAAGTATTTACAATTTCAAAGATATTTTTGAAACACTGATTTGCATATCAAATATTGATATTTTTATGCTTATGTTTACTAGAAAGGAAATATGTTTTGTCTGCAGCTGAAGGAAAACTGTCAGCCTCTTTTTGTTAATATTTTCAAATCAAGCCAAACTTTGCCGGTGTAGTGGGGTAGGCCAGGAAAAGTTAAGGGAAGGTTTGTCAGAGGATTCATCAGCAGTGCATCAATGGACTTTAAATGATGTTTAAGCAATATCACACAAGCTTGCATCATTAAGCGCATAATTGAGAGCGCAATGTTGCATTTATACAACAGTTTTATAAAAGGACATTATTATGCATACTATATATGAGGATTATGGGGGGAAAAGTTACTTTTGATTTGGCTTCATAAGTAGAAATAGACCCTGAAGTAGCTACAGTTGATATATAGCTAGTTGTTATTTCAACGTAATGCACAATGAATTGCATTTCCATTCAAGGTGCTGCTGATGAAATTGAGACCCCTTTTCCTTTTTATTTTGATCTGATGAACATTCCTGTGTGAAACCCAAGTACTCTTGAGGAGTATCATGATTATAATCAATACTGGGGATATCCCATGCCTTCTGCCCACTGTTTCTTACAGAAAACCGGTTGATTCTGGATGCCTTTGCACAGCAGTGCAGTCGAGTGCTCAACCTTCTAAACAGCAATGGCAGGTTACTGGGGCCACAGCGGACATTGAGCCCACCGTCCTCCTCCATCAACTCCATCATCAAGCAGGAGGCTGGATGCTCACCTGAGCCAGGTTCTGCGAAGGCCAGGCCTGAGGAGGCCCAGGCGGGCAGTATAGAGGATGAGTGCCAGCACAGACAACAGTGGAACTCGCAGCACACCTCAACCTTACTGCAAGTCTTCACCGAGTCTCTGCAGAACTACCTGCTTGCCGGAGCCCCATCCTCTGAGAGTGAGCGCTGCCACCAGCCTGAGGCGGAGCCCGCAGCACCTCCATCCCCAGCACACAACCTGGGAGGCTGGGCATCTCCAGCACCCTCCGACTCATATGGACACCCTTCCTCAACCCTACCTGAGGAAGAGGAGGAGGAGGAAAGTTGCTGCCCACGCTGCATAGAGCTGGAACAGGAGGTGCTGAGTCTACAACAGGAGAACGAGGAGCTGAGGCAAAAGCTAGAAAGTGCTCCAGGTGTGGGTGCTATAGGTTTCACAGGAAATAGGCTGATTGGTGTAGCAGTGTTCTTATTACTATCTAAAACATTTAATTAAGTCACTCATACATTTCAGTTTTTAATATAGGTTAAGCACATCATGTGACATGGAGAGGCATTTCAAAAATATTTCTCTCAACAGGTTTTAATTAAATAGAAAACCTTGTATTCTGAAAATACAACTTAGTGTTAACTTAGCAAAGGATTTTAAAATTTTGTGAAAAAACACTTAATTTAGAGAGCATATGAAAACAGAGCTACTCATGTTACATGATAACAATAAGGATGTTAGCAAGAGAAAGGAGTGAATGTATGGCTGGGCGATATGGTGATATAATATGATGTAGTAATACATTTTGTGGGTATATCTTTACAGATTTGCAATAATACAATTTATAATAACTTTATATACAATATAACACACTTTAAAATTGAATAATGTTTTTAAAAAATACATATTTTAATGTTTAATTACATTTAAATATTGTTCATTTAATAAATTCGTTTTAATATTGTTCTGTCTAAAAATAAAGTACTTTTATTTCGTTTTTTAAAGACATTTAATAAAACCATCATCAGACTAAATTATTAAGAGTATTTTCAAATTTAAATGCTACCATTCTGCTGGCAGTTCCTTAGGATCTTAGGTCTTATCTTGTATCATATCATCCAGAGATTTTTTATGTCCAGAGTTTTTTAATTTTAAATACCATTTCAGCCCAGTAAAACAGAGATGTTTTATTAGCTTTGTGCAACTCACAAAAATAAAATGATTACGCATAACCACAACTGCAACTTTTCCTCTCAAACGCAAGTTTATACAAGTTTATACAAACATGTACTTACAAATGCCTTTGACTGACTGAAGAATTTATGAAAGCTTTCTACAAGTAGACATTTTAAATAGACTTATTTATAAATGTGTTTGTGATCATAGTTGGATAGTGGTTGTGTGTGTGTGTGTGTGTGTGTGTGTGTGTGTGTGTGTGTGTGTGTGTGTGTATGCCTGTCCTACAGTGCCATGTCAGACAGTGTTAGACTTCTTTAAGTCCGTCCTGGGACACTACAACCAGTTCATTCCACCGCCACCACCCCCTGAGGAGCAGCTCACTGAGGTCAGGAATCTGCTATTAGATTTCAGGATGCTTTACATGCCATTTAACAAGTCACAGTCTACAGTTGAATATGAATTGCATTTTATGTTGGGCTTTAATAAAGATTCACTGGGATTAGTGATTTAATTTTATACATAATCTGTTTCTGAGACTCCCAAACAGCACCCATTTGTCAGGACATTTATTTTGAATCCCAGTGATGGCACAACTACCTCTGTCTGGGAGCCAAGGGAGAAAAACGGACCATCCTCTCTGGATGGAAGGGATGGTATATACTATCTACCTTGTCAATTAAACCAGCAGTAGCATTATGGGTGTCTGTGAGCTCATGTATGTAGGAGAGGGTGGATAGTGTCTACACTGTAGACGTGTTTTTTGCTGTTCTGAGAATGTATGCTTAACCTTTGATGGCTGCTGAACATTGTGCAAAAATCATCCAGTGGGTGAAACGTCCAAATTGACAAACAACCAAATTGGAGGGAAAATGGGAGTCAAAATCCAAAGAAATAAAGAAAAAAAAGATTTGTTTTTAGAACATTTAAATATAATTTTACAGGCTTGTGTTGTGATTGAGTTAAAATAAATAGGTACAAGTTCAGCCGACTGAATGTTATTCTTTCTGTTTTTTTTTAGACTTGTGCAAGGAGTGCAGTACAGGAGTATTCAAACCACTTTGAAATAAACTGTCATCAGAGACTGAAAACAGAAGTGAGACTGACATTCAAATTCAGGGCTATATTTAGGCTGTAAAAATAGCTAGTGTACTCCATGTTCCATAAAACAATGCTAATAAAAGTACTTCACTGTTGCTCCTTCATTGTTACTGAATGTTTATGAAGCTTGCTTTTACAATTGTTCCGCTTGAGTTAGATGAAATGTGCTTTTGTCAGCCTTAAGCTGTAGTACTCAGAATGTCATAAATGTAGTAATGTGTAGTTGTTGATTCAATAGCTGATTATATGTGTTTAGAAATATTCGTGACATCATCACCTATTCACTATGAACTGTTCTGCCAGCAGGGAAGTAAGCAGCTGCTGGGGAACTATCCACTCTTCATCACTAACAAACAGTGGGACGAGGCAGTGAACTCGTCGAAGAAGGACGGGCGTCGCTTGCTACGCTACCTCATCCGCTTTGTGTTCACTACAGATGAGCTGAAGTACTCGTGTGGCCTGGGCAAGAGAAAACGCTCAGCCCACATGAGCGAGACAGGACCTGAGAGACGGCCACTCAACCCTGTCAAAGTCAGCTGCCTCAGAGGTACAGCAGCTCGCCCACAGAGCAACTAAGACAACTTAATATTGTGACTTGAGGAATATACAAGGGGCTACTTTATTTGGATAGTTTACTGTGGGCAGTCTTTACTGTAAATAAGCTGTCAGGATGCTCTCATCAACCAGCCACTAATTACTTATAAACAGTATAATGTATCAGTAGTGCCAATCTTTTTTTAATTTATATTTTATTAGCTTCTCTCTAGTACTTTCACATCAGAAGACCATATCAATAAGTTTTAGGACATGTTCAAGAGTGATTAATGAACAACATTCCACCTATTCAGTCTCTTGTTAACAGCTAATAAGCAGTCCTTCTAAAGCATCCTATAGTGCCAGCACTCATGAAGTACTCACAATGTCGGTAAGCAGTAAAGTTATAGTCAAGAAGTTTTTATTCAGAACTTGGAAAAAAGTAGTTGTGTGCTCAGTATTTGTGGCAAATATTGGAAAATCATCTAATGTGACACATCCTGAGGCTGGTTTAGGTAATGTAAAGAGTGTGCATAAAGAAGATAGAATCTCGCCCCCATTTTTTCTAACAGAACAAATACTAAGAACTAAAATAATAAACACAAAAAGAAATCAAAATAAAACAAAAAATAAAATAAGAACTTTTAAGTTGACGTAGGACTCCTTAAGCGCGGCTTGATTGTGGCTTCCAAGGTTCTATTCTGCCACTGGCCCCCTTTGGGCAACTTGATTGTAACTCTTGGTGTCCTCCTCTTCTGTTGGTTCCCCTGAGGGAAGCTTGATTGTGGTTATCTCCCCCAAAGTTGTTGGAACTTTTTTAAGTTGCCTTGTAAGGATCCAGAATGGCTGAATGGCTGATATTACTACTGCAGTTTTCGTGAAGGCAACTACTTTCTTTGGCCTGCTCTAGGTGGCCTTACTGACCTTTTGGGAATTCAGTGAGTTCAATAATTCCTGTAACCTGATCACCTCGGCTTCACTGTGGACATAAGGAGAACCCAAGATTCTGTTCCACTTTTTAATGCATGGCTGCAACCTCCAACTCACCTTTAAAGGAAATTCCTTACCTTATACCCACGAAGTGGGAAATGGTCTTCCTATGATAAATTTTGCCAATTTACTTTTAGTGCTTGGTTTTATGAAGCCTGTTTGTGTGATCATGTTAGAAATACAGATGGATTGGGACCTCCTAACTCCATTCAGCTATATAAGTTTTAACTTTACAACTTTGATCAAGATAAATGAGAAAAGCCAGCAGTGACAGAATACTCTTTTAATTCTGGAGGAAATTGTGATCGTGACCCTACTACAATTCAAAGCCATTTGCACGGTATGAGCTGGAACATCTTTAAATTTGTGAAATTTTGACTTTTTCATTCATCCACACAACTCCGATGAGCAAAATTCCAACGATTTTCTTTGATAATGTAGAAAAGAAGTAAATCCATTGCTTAGGAAGTCTGTTACTTCTCAGTCTAATCTGAACCAAGCTGAATGAGAGTTCATGTGGCAGCTTCTCCCAGCCCATCACTGTTTGATGATGGATGTATTGGCTATGACTTGCTTGGTCTAACTTTTTATAGATGGTACAGTTTCAATGACAGTTTATAGCCCGATTCAGTAGCGACTGAATTCAGTCCATCAAATGAACCTTGGGAAAACTGGCCATTCCACCCTCAAGTATTTTTCATGAATTTCATCCAATTTTTTTGCTACAATGTTTTCTTGTGGCGATCACTGAAGTGCTACACCATCTGTTGTATTACGACAACCACCCATGACACAACAAAAAGGCATTTTGACTTTCAAACATGAAATCTGAAGATAAAGCAGTGTAGGATGTAATGTTGTCAGTTATAGCATGTGTACTGAAAACGCAAGATCCCGCAACTTACACCAGAGGCAATTTTAGCATACCATGTCGAAGTTCAAATGGCTATAACTTGAAAACTACTTTAATCTTCTTAGAAAAAATAAAGTATATTTAAAAAATAATTGTCTTTACTTATATATACATATAGTTACAATATAAGGGTAGTTCTTGGGTTGATCTTTAAAATATCCTCAAAAGGATGGGCATTCTGAGGGTCAGGCAAATTATTACAGAAGCCCAATTCCACAAAAGAAAATTGGTTTTACCAAAATTTTCAATGATTTTGTGTAGTCTTAAGCCTTTTATAAACTGTGTGATTTCACTACTTTTAAAAGATAGTTGCTAATCACACTGTGTGTTGGGAGGAACCTCAAGAACAATTTATTGTTTGTGTGTGTGTGTGTGTGTGTGTGTGTGTGTGTGTGTGTGTGTGTGTGTGTGTGTGTGTGCACGCGCGCTTTAATTGGAAAATGGTCACTGGTTAAATGAAGGTGCTCTTAAAAAAAATTGGTAGTGCATGTGAACTCGTTCATTCATTTCTTTCGGTGCCATATTCTCTCACATTGTCTGGTGTAATTTCCAACATCATCCATGTAACAGTATGCAAGTCTTTCGATTTGTGCTTCCCCTGTGTAATTCTGTGTTTCTTTCTGTAAATATTGCTCCAGAGTTTATCCGGATGCACTGTGCCTCGAACCCTGACTGGTGGATGCCGTCTGAAGAGCAGATTAATAAGGTGTTCAGTGACGCAGTGGGTCACGCACGTCAGGGCCGGGCAGTGGGTACCTTCCTAACAGCAGGCGGCTGCAGTGGTAGCAGGAGCAGCAGCAGCGGAAGCAGTCTCTACCTGGATGGTTTTGATGGACAGTTATCTCAAGATGAGCTATTTATGAAGAGCTCACAGAACGGAATCATGGACTAGGTGATTCTGAGAAGGACTGGCTGTTTTGCACCTTTAATACAGTAATATTCGAGTGTCAGGCTGCTGTTGCTACATTTATGTTGACAGGATTTAATTGAGGATGAATCAGTGAGCCAAAAATGCAAATGTAGAAACAAAATGAAAACTGAAAAGCATTCCAGAGACTCCTCTTTACTAAGACATTCTTGACAGCGGTCAAGCGGTTTCCTAATCGTGGTCCTGGAGTACTCCTGTGCTGTATGTTCCACTGTTTTCCTTTCTGTAAGTACCCAGTACCGGTTTGTTGTTGAACTTTGAGCAAGGAGGAGCACCAGGATGTGCAGGACAGGGTTAATCCGGGACCAGAAGTGTGAAACATTGCTTTACAGCATGCACTGTTGTATGTTTGCTGTAATCTGGTAGCACTGTATATAGTGTAAAAGCCAAGTGTTTGCTCCTGCAGGTCATTTGTTGAGCAGTGTGTTTTTCAGGGCATAGAGACAGACATGGCAGGGAGAAGTACACAAATCATCAAATCACACAATTTATGTCTTTTATTATATTAATGAAGCATCATATGACATTTTAGCAAAGGTAGAAAAAACAAACATATGTATTAATTGTAATGATGTTGGCTGTAAATAAGGATGTGAGCTTCCTAATGTCTGCGTCGGTATGCACACACATACATGTATAACATTATAACAAGGTGCTATTCTTCCACTGCATTCTATTTAACAAAGAACATATCGTTGAATTTACTCAGAGCTGAGCAAGGTCAAAGTTTCATCTTTTATTTTGTTGTCACATGATCCCTGTGATATATAATCCGTTTCATGGTGTTTGATGGAGTCGATTCTGAAATGTGTCCATGTTTCTGAATATAAAAGTAAGGATACGATAATCCCTAACTTGTTTCTGCTTTATGGGCCAGTCTAATATAAACCACATGCTGGGTTTTGCAGAATATTTTACACAAACAATATGTTTTCTGGCCTGATTGGATCTATTGAACATTTGCCCGGTCACCTGCCCAGATGTGTATAACAGTAAAGCCTGGAATTCTCATGGGTCATCGTGCAAAGCTAATTCTTTGCTTATGGACAACTCTGAGATGCCTTAAACAGAACTCAGAACACATATATACTGCCAATTTCTGTCTGCTGGGACTTTACATATGCTGAAATTTCTGACTGATCATACTGTTTTCAACAAATTCAGCCAAAATTTAAAAAAAATTGCTATTTCTGAGGTCTTAACTGAGTTATAGAACAGTATAGGAGATATGTGTGTATCTGCTGTGTGTGTGAGTGTCTGCGTGCGTTTATGTGTGTATGTGTGTGTATGTGCGTGTGTGTGAGAGAGAGAGACAGAGAGACATATTTTACTGTGGTTGTGTATGGTAGCTCAGATAGTTACCCTGTTATCCTATATGTAGGAATTGTGTGGGCACTGTGAAATGAACCATAAACTGTTATTTGTCCCTAAATGTAAATAGAATATTGCTATAAGAAGTGTCAAAAGTTGTTAGTGTTTTTTTTTCTAAATAATAATTTAAATGGAAATGTTTATATTCACAGGTGTGCTAATTAAAATTTGATTAGTCATATAATTAGGGAGTATATTATAGTATAGAATAGTATAGTATGGTAAAGTATAGTATAGTATTGTGTAGCACAGTGTAGTATAGCATAATATAGTATTGTATAATATTGTGCAGCGTAGTATAGTATCGTATCGAACAGTAGAGTGTAGCATAGTATTGTATTTTGTAGCATAGTATAGCATAGTGTAGTATAGTATTGTGTAGCACAGTATAGTATTGTATTGTGTAGCATAGTATTTTGTAGTATAGTATAGTGTAGATTAGTATAGTGTAGCATAGTATTGTATTGTGTAGCATAACATGGCATAGTGTTGAACAGTATTGTGTAGGACAGTATAGCATAGCATAGTATTGTATAGTATTGTGAAGCATATAGTATGGAATAGCACTAACAGTATTGTGTAGCATAGTACGGTATTGTATTGTATAGCATTGTGTAGCAAAGTATAATATTGTGTAGTTATAGAATTTTATAGCGTAGTATAGCATTGTACAGTATTATGTAGCATAGTATAGTCTATAGTATAACAGCACAGTATAGTATTGTGTAACATAGTATTGCATAGTATTGTGTAGCATAAAATAGCATAGTATAGTAAAGTATTGTAAAGTGTTGTGTGGCATTTTACTACTATATATGTATGTCTGCTACTGTATTTTTATTTTTTTTGTTTTTAAGATGTGTGTCCTGGAAAGTGTGACGCTGAAATGGGATGCAATCATGAATGCTCAACTCTACGAAAAAACCTCCGTCACACTCAGCCACATTTCCACTATGTCCTCAAAAATTTGGGTGGATTCAATCACATTGTAGTATGAGTGCAGTAGAGTCTAATAAGTACGTTTAAGGGTGTGGTTAAACTTTGGACATGTTTTCAAAAAACTGAGTGAGCATGTATTTTAATCAGGATGCAGTAAGAACTTAATAAGGACGTAGTAACGACAGCATTGTAATAACGACAAAGATTGCATGTCGTCCTCATTGTGCTGTAACTGTGATCTTAGTATGTCAATTGAATTCTTACTACGACCTCTCCATGCTTGTGCTATGACCATGGTATGTCCATGCTGCGTTGTAGAAAACTAAATTACATTGTTAATACGTTCTTTCTGTGTCTACCACATCTTGCGAACCTTGGAAAGCTGGGATTGCTATTTGGATTGTAATGATGTAGAAGGGATGGGTGCTGCTAGTACGTGCTGTCTATTTAGCTGATCGTTCATCTCAACATACTTGTAAAGGTTGTCGCTGCTCTTCTGATGGTAGTGCCTACGGAGGTCATGGTGCAGTTTGTAAAAGACGGACCTCACCCATTCTACAAAGGCATTCCTTTTCCTGTCTGCACTGCACATGATCCAATCCAGTAGCTGCTGCTAGTGGGCCCTCATCTGGTAGTTGTGCTCCACAAGACAAGTCAGGAGATTCTCTTCTGCCTCCGAGATCGGTTTCTGGCTCCTATGTCTGGGTAAAGGGGATGGAATGGGAGTGGGCTGACTTGGCCTAGTGATGGTTGGAGGAGGCTGAAGAGGCAGGTTATCATCAACCTCTTCAGCAACTGCAAAAGCATCACAGGTGGCTGATAGCACCTGAGTCTTCTGCAAATAAAATACAAAATGGTAATTAACAGCAAAACAACTGGGTTTTCATTTAAAAAATTTTAATAAAAATTCCAAAACAATCTAAACATGTCCAAAGTTTATTCATTCATTTTCTAAACCGCTTACTCCTAATTAGGGTCGTGGGGAGGCTGGCGCCCATCTCAACCGGTTCGGGGCGAGGTACACCCTGGACAGCTCGCCAGGCCATCGCAGGGCAGAAACACGCTGACGGCTATGCAGCCTACTCTTGACGGAAATCAGCAATGGTTCTTTTACATGCCCCTCACCACAGACAGTGACAGACATGGCCGGCATTTGATAACATAGTTAGCTGCACTGGGGGGACAACAGTGAAAACCCGCTGATAGTGGGGCTTAAACCCCCGACCTTGGGATCAGTAATCCAGCACCCTACCACCAATCCACCAATATAAGCTATAAATATGCTTCAAAAATCAAAAGTGTCAATACAGCACAATAATCTGAGGTGGGCAGTGATATCGAGTTCTACTGGACTACATCATGATCAGTACATGTTCTTAAGTAATGGTGGCATTGCAGATCATTGTGCTTGGTTTGTGTATACTCCCAGCCCTGTACCTTATCATCTCATCATGCCACACTACATGGGTTCATGGTTGAAAATGTTCTCTATTTATTTAATGATTTTTTCATTCACATTTACTGGGTTAAGGAAACACAGAATTGGTCCTTTCAAAGGAAGTGTTACATGTATTTCACACAGGCTAAGTTAGAGTGTGGTAGAGAAAAAGTGTATTGGTAGCAGATATGTCCTCTGTTGATCAGTTATGATGTCAGACTATTGAAATGAGTCCATAACTTGGGAAGACTGCTGTTCATGTCCTTCAAGACTAGTCACTTAAAGTGCTTCATGATGATGGGCCAGTAGTCCCTCAGACAGGATTTATTTAGCAGAGGAGTAATGATGGCTCTCTTGAAGCACACAGAGACAACTATTTAAGATGTCTGTAAGGACATCCGCAAGCTGGTCAACACATTTCCTGAACATCCAACCAGGTATGTTGTCAGGAGCCTTTTCATGGGTTAACATGGGAGAAATTTTTCTTAATGTCTGCTGCATGCAGACAAAGTACTTGGTCATTGGAATTTAGAGTTAACTTCTGCTGACATTTTGTTGCATGCTTCGAAACATGCATAAAATTTGCTTAGCATATCTGGGAGAATGGTGTCAACATGAATGGCATAGTGGTTAGTATGTCTGCCTCGCAGCAAGAAGGTCCTGGGTTCGATTCCTTGACTTGGGCATTTCTGTGTGGAGTTTGATTGTTCTCCCCGTCTTTGTGTAGGTTTGCACATTAGGCAAACTGGATGTTCCAAACTGCCACTTGGTGAGAGTGTGAATGGTTGTGTGTGTGTGTGTGTGTGTGTGTGTGTGTGTGTGTGTGTGTGTGTGTGTGTGTGTGTGT
>JBCNYG010000022.1:42570570-42587860 GCA_039654305.1 Porochilus rendahli | reverse complement strand
GACAGGGACAGATGGAAGAAGATGATTTGCTGTGGCGACCCCTAAAGGGAGAAGCCGAAAGACAAAGAAGAAGAAGATTGTTTTCCTGAAAAGTTTCTTAAATACCATGCTGCTTACTTTACTGACAATGAAATTTATAAAAAACAAGGGATTGATGAAGAGAAATGTGATTCTGCACATCCGGATTTTTTAGTTTTTAATGTTGTTATAGATACCCCTCCCCACCACCCCATTCCACTAGAATAAGTTATTGTCAAGTTGCCAGTGTCTCTTTGTTACAGGTACTTGCAGATAGCTTCATCCTGCTCTAACAGTTGATTTTTTACAATGTATTTCTCTTTATTTTTGGTATTGTGCAGCATGCTTACTGCAGCGGGAGGTTGTGGACTATGCCCGTGTAAAAGAGTACAGTTTGAAGGTACTGCAGCGGAGGGCTGGTGATATTAAAGCACTGTACAGAGCTGGAGTATCCACACTGGAGCTGGGTGATGCACAGACTGCCAGAATATACCTCCTCCAGGCCAGCAGAGGGAAACCTAATGGTAAGAAAGAGAATCCTTACTTTTAAAAGATACATGAAAAGCACTTTAAACATAAAAGTATTGTGTAATATGGTTATGTGGAGAAACTAAGTGCACCTTAACCCCAAGATGCTAGCCCTGTAGCTGAAATTACATCATGTAGGTTTTTAGTATAATTGTCCACCAGTTTCTGAGGGCGGTTTGCATAGATGTGTGAGAGAGTTCAGCTTCAGCTTTTGGACTGATGTCCTCAAACTATCTTCGAGCACTTTTTTCTATGACGCATAATTCATAGCTGAATCAGTGACTGCAACCTGCCCAGTTGTTGAGTCAACTGAGCAACTACACACCATAACATTTCCACCACCATGCTTCACTGTTGGCACCATGTGGGTGGCCAAACAGCTCTTTCTTTGATTTGTCTGTCCAAAGCACCATTATTCCAGAAGGTCTGGTTGGAATAATGGAAATGGTGTCAAACAAATCACACATTCGCAGACATTTACACCCATCTATCATAATTAGGCATACAGTGGAATAGGGCTGGGCAATATATATTTTAATAAATTATAATATTGCGATATGAGTGTTCGTACTGTCAACCGACTAAATTTTATGAAAACAGTGATTTGGTACAATCATCAACTTTCCTTCAGAAATGAACCTGATGAATGCATTAATGAAAAGTATGGACGATGTAGCACATAACTAGGTAAGAAAATAAACTACAAGAGTGCACAAAGATGCATGAGCGCCCCCTGGCTCCAATCTGCATGTGTGTATGTTCCTAGCATAATATAAATAGTGATAAATATTATCATGAAAATGTCAGAAAATATTATGATGATATTTTTAGGTCATTTCGCCCATACATACAGAGGTGCTTTGAAATGACTTTCCATAGTCCACAACCTGGTCAGGAGAGCGCATGTGTCTGACACTTGTTTGGAATTTACTATCAGCAGGGCTAAAAAATCAGGTAATTATGTTTTCGTGTGTTCATGTTATAATGCATAAACATATTTACATTTAAATAGCTATTCACTGACATCCACCTCTGCTTTTAGTGAATAATTGTTAAAGGGGCACATTCATCTACAAGACATTTAAATGAAGACAGATCTTGGAATCTGCCTCCCTCAGTGTCTTCCTGAAGCCATTTGCTTACCTTTGTACATGAGTGTCTATGACAGGATTATTAATTACTATCAGTAAACAGCACCATCTTTTTTATTTCTGAGATCTTGTTTCATTTCACTTGATCTCAGACCTTTCCACGCTCTAAGAATCGGTGTTGCACTGTTATCGTCTATGCGCAAGATAGTTTCTCTGGTCACACGGTTGTTAATGTAAATAGACCCAGAACCAAAACAAGATGTTAAACAGGTGAATAAGAGATACTGAGCCCATGAGTTGGGGTTGGTTCGCTAAGAAACATTTGTATTCAGCCACAGTGAACTGTTAATAGGAGAAAAAACATATTGGGTATTCACGAGTCTATAGGCATTAGATAAGTATGCAATACTAGCCAGGTCATTTAACTACCTGTGGTTTTGTTTGTGTGTGTGGGTTAATACATTTTAAAATAAATAAATAACAATAAGTGAAACATATAGAAAATCGAGTCATAGCACTCCCAACAAACAAATAAATAAATAAATCCTAATAAAAAATATACATTTTCTCTAAGTGGGCAAAAGAACTGTTGTTCAAGATCAGGTCTTTTCCCAGTTTCATGATTTTCATATCAGCAACAGAAATCCACTAGAAGTAAGGACATGGACCAAGACTTTTTTTTAATAGTACATAAAATAATGAGATTGGTTGCATGCTATTTCAGATGCCAATGTGAAGAAACAGCTCCAGCGAGTGGAAGAGCGTCTCGGCAAAGATTATGAAAAGGAGAAAGCCCTCTATAAAGGCATGTTCAATAAACAGAAGCAGGAGGAAGAAGAGGAAGCTGCAGCGGAGGACCCAAACCAGGTGTGAGAAGATCTGAAAATCTGCACCAGCTGAAAAGACGAATGAAGCGAAAAAGAAGACAGCGTACCAAAATGTAGGATATATGTGCCCAGGGCCATGGAATACAAACCCCAGTAAGGAGCTTAACGAGAGTACAGATTTCTTGCCAGGACTGAATTGGAGTGACGACAAACTGTTATGACGACACAGCTTGAAAATTGAAAGGCTTACAAGTCTGTTGACTGTGGCTCTATCAGATATCACTTAAGTGCTGTTCAGATTTCTGTTTCTACTGTGTAAAGGGGTTTACACCATCACACAAGAGCTGATCATCTTTCATCATGTTGTATAATAAAAAAAAAATAATTAAACCTATTTTTAAGACTGATCCAAATGTCAAAACAGTGGGATCTAATAACTCACCGTGAGACGGAATTATTTTATGGCAGTAGACATGTATACAAACCAACACGGTTCCTGTTCCAGTTTAAGTCTTTATTAATACTGAGTTATTATTTAACACTGAAATCTTATTTTAAAGTCCTGAGCACACTTCATATTACACAACATAATGTACGTTCTGATTTTAGTCTGGGATTTATGATAAATGCACTAAATCCTATAGTGCAAAATATATAGTATTCTAAATAACACTAGAGTACACTGGTGCACCTTGAGTATGACAATGCACAGACATACAGCATAGACTCGCATGCAGAGGCACAGAAACTTGCAGGGAAAAAAGAGCGGTTTAACATACACTCCCACATTATCAGAAATTGTTTAACTTGGCAGTACTGGCACTCAAACTGTTTTTCCTTTTACATATTAATCCTGGTTCTGGCCTTTATAAGTGGGTTGCATGTCTCATTCTACAGGAAACAGAACCATGTTTTTTTGTCAGAATATGCAAAAATAAGCAACTGCTGCATTTCTACACATTTAAAACATTTATCATTAAACACAGCACATTAAATTTATGAGTTACAGGATTTTTTTTTTTTGCCCATTAAGTGCTGACCAGTCGTATGTCTTCCTACTGAAGTTCCTGTCAACAATTCGGGTCCATGACTTGCAGCTTGGCAAAGTTTGCACGGTTTGACTACTTCACACACTCAGTGGTTGACCATTTAAATATCCTGCCATGTCTGATAGAAAGTTCTGTTAAAGGTTTGGCAGTTTCTTTCCGCTGGCATTTCTTAGTCTTTCTTTTTTGACTTCTGGTTCTTATTGAAACTGAGGGACCTCATTGAGCCAAATATTTTCCTCCCAAGGTCACGGAATGATCGGGAACGGGTTAGAGGGGCTGATGGAGGTGGAGATGGAGAGAGGGATGGGGACGACAGGGGTGAGATTGAGCGAGTGCTTCCCTCCAGACTTTGTGAACGAGAGAGATGGAAAAGACTAGCAGTGGATGAGTGATGTTTGTCCTCTTTCCTGACTAGATTTCTCCCACGTTCTGTGCCTCGTCCTTCACGACCGATCTCCAGAGATGAGCACCAGTGGTTGTTCTGGAGATGGGCTTCCCGTTTTTGGGAACGGGAAGACAGAAATCCCTGAGATTCACTCCTAAATAAAGCTCTCCTGGATAGCCGAAGGCTGGAGCTATGGCCATCCCAGTGTGTTCCTTTTTTTCTAGAGATATTATTCTCTTTTCTTTCACATACCCTGCTTGAAGAAGTCTCTTTTAAAGAAGTATGCCTCCATCCGAAATCTCCAGCCCTCTCCTCCCGTTCCAATTCTTCTTCCCTCCCCCAGAGTCTTGATTCAAAACCTTTCCACAATTTGGTGGATTTCTTTGGCGTCCGTGACCTTGCTTCTTCCTCCCAGCAGCTGCTGTAATCCCTCCCTGAGTAACTGCTGACTGTTGATGCTCGCACTAGCTCTCTAGAGGCGTGCTTGCCCTGATAGAGCCCTTCCCCATCACCACTTTTCCTCCAGCCCCTCTCCTGAGACCTCCACCCAGTTGCCGCTCCAGCATCTTGCCTGAGGGAACCACCACGAGGCCTAATGGGGCCCTCCAGTGGCGAACCACAGGGGTGGATGTGTGGGAGAGAGCACTGGGACGGTGAGTCCCGCCGGAACACGGTTAGCTGAGCAGGTGTAAATGGTGAATTAGAGAGCAGTCGAGGAGGAGAATGCACTCTTGAACGGGATGAGGAACCAGGAGAGGACGCGGAGTCTGAGTAAGTGTGGGGTAAAGGCAGGATAGGGGGGGTGTGAGAAGGAGTGGGACCTGAATGATCAGAGCGAGGGCTATTTGACTGTGCTGTGTGCATCAATTGGCAATCTGAATGGGTAATCTGTAGGCGATGCTGTTGGGGAACGTAGTCAGGATCGATGGCACCATTTCCACCCCAAAGGTTTGAGGATGAATTTGAATAAAAACTACATCGATCTTCATAAGCAGTAGGAAGAGAGGATCTAGAGGATCGTGGTGTCGGGGCGTTACACGGAGAAGCTGACCCTTCTCCCCTCTCTCTCTCATTCTGGAAGCACTCTGTATCCAGCTCCACCCCTTCCTCCATTAGACCTACTACCACCGACCTCGGCAACCCAGACACACGGGAGATCTCACACACCACCACTGACTCCTCACTAAGCTTAGCAGGACTTTCTGTGGCTTTTGAAGGTGGGCAGCCTTCTGCCTCCTCTCGTGGGGCACCGCTCCAGTCCAGTGACTTAGAAAAGTTAAGTGAACTAAAAGTCTTTCCGGTGATCTCCAGTGACCCACGGTTACTAATTGTGGATGGGCAGGTGGATATACGAGGTCTGCTCCTCCAGTTTGGAGTGCTGGTGACAGTAGTTGAAGATATAGCAGGGGAAGCAGTCGGAGTGATAAAGTTGCCACTAAGATGCCCACATGATCCTGACGACTGCTCATTTATGTTTTTAGGATCGACATTTAGCGTTTTATTCAAACTAGGATTAAGGTTCAGATTTAAGTTGAGGTGAAAACTAATGTTGAAATCCTCTCCAGTGACAGACGGCAGGTTTCCAAGGTTGATTGAGTTCCTACTAGCTTTTTTACCAATGTTGCTCAGGTTAACTCTGGCAGAATTGCCCAGAAAAGACTTACAGGGGGTCAGGGTTGTCAAGCTAGAGGAGGAAGCACTCTTTGGATGAACTCCTTCATAGCATGAACCTGCAGAGGTCTTTTGAGATGCTCGACTGGAAGTCTCAGTAGTCAGCCTGCCGTGGTACTGATGCGCTAATCTGGTTATGTATTGCTCCAGCTGTGTGAGCGATGGAGAAGGTGGAGGTTGAGTCCTCACAGGGGGCTGTTCAGGCTCTGGTTCGCCAGGCTGGTCCCCCTCTGGGCTGGGTGAGCGCTCTGGGGGGGAAGGATTCTGGCAGGAAGTAAATAAGGGACTCTGTAGGGCCACTGCATGGAGTGGACTAGGATAAGGGTACACTTCTTTTGTCTTCCGTGAGACCAGGTCGGAGCAGAATTTGGGGTCTAATTGCAGCTGTGTATAGGTAGTAGAGTTAGATGACACACATCCTCTTTGTACTGCTCCTAGACTAGAGCAGAGTCCAGTCAGAAACATGAGCCCATCAATCTCTAGTTCACCTGTTGATAGAGATTCAACAAGACCATTTTATACAGTAATTACCACAAAAATATGAGTTCATGTGGTAAATGCACTTAATAATAATAATAATAATAATTCTCCTCCTACCAGTAGAAGCAGGCCTCCTTTCTCCCTTTTGTGCCGTCCCTCTTGAGTTCTGCCCATTATGTGGGTCATCCTCCCTCCACTGGGTGGTACTCTGGTCCAATGAATGAGGCCTGTATGGACCTCCCATTTTAAGTGGAGCTCCAGGGGCTGCCTCACTAGCCACTGAGTAACAGGAGTCCGACAGTGAACTCCCACTGACTGAGTAAAAACCTGTGGAAAAGAACAGACAGTGTGTGGGGGGTTGCACATGTATGTTGAACAAAAGAGTAGATTCCAGAATGACATATACAGATGAGAAGAAAATCATTAGCCCCTACAACATTAAAAGTTTTCTAAGAAATGGTGGGTTTTTTTGTTAGTTAGTTTTTTTAACAAAACAAGGACTTTTCAACCCAGCATTTCTATGCAACCAGGTTTTATTTTGGATGCCTACATTATTTTACTTTCACAAATACCAAAAACGGCCAAGGTCAAAATTATCCCCGTTAAGAATTGTCCACTGTTGTGCAATGATGTGCTTTATCTTTGTAATGCTCAAAGTTTGTAAAATCAAGTTAAAATCCAGGGTTACCTCCCAATGTACACACAGCATAAAAACGTCAGTAAAGGTTCAAGCTGTCACACGGTAACGCATCATACCAAAAACAAAATACATTTTTGTAATTTTTTACTTTATAAAAATTTTATTTGGATACTCACAAAGCAGGACAAGGAAATACAAATTTAATCACAGTGTTTCAATGTGTCAGTAACTGGAGTGAGAAGTATCATCTAGAAATGAAAAGAGAGCCACATACTACAGAACAAGCCTGCCAGCGAAAGTTTCAAAGGATCTGGAAGGAAAACTAGTGAGAGATATGGCTCTTTATTTGCACTTGGACCCCTTTGCACATGTAATATTAAAAATCAAAATGTAAAAAATATTTCAATGCAATTGCATGTCCAACTTAAAAACTGTTTAAAGTGTAAGTTAAAATAATAGTAAAGACAATTTCAGTACAGTACAAAAGCACAGCTTTAAAAAAAATTGCCTTTTAATGAGATCGGCCTCTGAACGCAACATCTGTCAAGATCCATATATTTAATATCTTGGTCTATATTGCGGCCCTGCGATGGCCTCGCGAGCTGTCCAGGGTGTACCCCGCCCTCGCCTAGAGTCGGCTGAGAATGGCGCCAGCCTCTCCGCGACCCTAATCAGGAATAAGCGGTTCAGAAAATGAATGAATGAATGAATGGCAAATATCTGTACTTGGTTTTAGTAAAATGTAAATAAGGCAACATTGGTTGCACTCAAAAATTTAATACAAAAAAATCCATACAGGTAGTTCTATCAAAATGAATAAAACACAAGTGAAATGTCTGTCAAACCAATTACATGTCACGTTACGTTTATAAACTGGTTCACACGTCAGTGGAAAAAACCCTGATGCCAAGACCGAGTCATATGAATATTTATTACTTCTAGACATGTTCAGTGGACATTTTTCCGACTTCTTTGACCACGTCACCTAGGGTGTGTCCATCAATGTTACATGATATTAATTTAAAGTGGCTTTAGAATTTACTCTGTGGATAATAAAAATTTTTTTATAAGCATTATTGTTTTCTTTAGAGTGTTAACTTTGTAATTTGAGAAGAATTTATTGTTTTATTGGTTTTAAAATTTTCCAGAAATGTCATGTATCTAAAGACTTAAGGACAACTGCCATGACACGAGACAATCATTAGAGCCCAGCACAGGAATGGACTGCGAGGTTACAGACCAAGATAGACTGCACTTTTGCAGAAGAGACACCTCCAAATCCAGACTGAAGTATGCTAAGCTTACTTGTCAAAGCAAAGCTTGTCGAAGGGGGAGGTGTATAACAAAAAACACCGTCCCTACATTATAACATGGTGGTGGGACTATTATGCTGTGGGGATGCTTCAGTGTGTCTGCAACTGGGAGTCTTTTCAAGGGAAAAGGAATTATGAGGAGGAATATTTGAAAGTTATGTGCAGACTTTGAAAGAAAACCCTCAAGCAGTCAGCAGCAAAACTGGGTCGTCGCTTTGTCTTCCAACATGACAACGACCCAAAACATATGCACATACTGCACAAAGATCCATGCCAGAAGACCATCATATCTGGAGGTGCTTGAGAGATTCACCAAATAAGAGTGGGCTGGGATTTCTCAGTGGACTTGTTAAAAACTACAACAAACAACTGCAGACTATTAGCAAATGAGCACTTGGGAAATTCTTTAAGAAAACTTAACATTTCATAGGGGCAATATTTTTTGTCCTCATCAGTAAATTAAGGAATAAGAAAAAAAAAAGCAGGGCTAATGTTTGCCAAAGGCTGGACAGAGCTGTTAAACATACATGAAAAGCGAGTATGAAGCTGATGTGGAAAGTAAACATGGACCATAACTTTTTGCCCAATCTAATTCAGTTATAAAATATGCACCTGTCAGGAATTCTATTAATATTTCATATGAACTACATTGAACTTCAAGGAATAGATTAATTATCCATTCTTAGAACGATGACAGCTCTTCTATCATTCAGACACAATATTTACTCAAATATAAAAGTGAAGACAGCACTTGTTAAAAGTTAATCGCATTCAAATATTTATATTAATTTATTTACATGTGCAAAGTACACTGAGGCAAGTAGCTTCTGTTTTAACAGTTTTATAAGCAGCTATTTGAAAACTGAGTCTGAGGTTAATATATATAAGGATTTTGAGACATTCATGCAATTTATTGACAGATTTGTGTTGGAGGTGTCAAAAGGTTTAGATTAAAATCAATACATGTGCAGTGAGAAACTATATATGAATCAAGATTAATTGCAAAGCACATAACCATCGAGTTGCTTTTATAATATCAAGAAGAATCTATAGTGCTTTTCCATCCCACCGGTGTACGTATACACATGAAGACTGGTGAAATTTCACATGCTGGTATATAACCATCGTAATGGAAATGCATGTCTGAGTGATGGTAACTGATACTATTCTATCTTCCCTTCCAAACTGTTCATTCTTTCAAGCCATAAAATACACTTTTTTAATAAAGTAAACAGAAATCTGTGCCATATGCAGGAAGTGTCTTCTTTTTTTTAGCTGGCAAAATAAACTGTTACTGCCGTGCAATGCATTGCTCATTTGAATAGAAGGACTTTTAACCCAATCACATTGAGGAATCTCATGATGTTTCTGGTGCATATTATGTGCATACAGAAGTGAACCTATTTAGCAGACTGGCATCTCTCTACCATGTGGTGATAGCGGAGCTTCCATTGAGGTTCCTTCATCCTATGGATACTCGCTTACACCCTTACTAGAATTAATGATTTCTTAGATGTTTTGTAGCTAATTGTCATTGATTTTGTCAGCAAATCACACATTTTACAGAGTAAGCAATTCACAAATAAACAACTAATTATATTCTTGTGTTATTGAAATGTTCTCTAAAGTTACAGTTTCTAAATGGTGTACTTCACATGTTCAGACTAAGATTGTGTGTTTGGTTACCTCATTTTAATTCCCTTCTATAAACAAGTTATTATAAAACGAGTTAATTGTGATATATACGTAGGATACGAGTATGGGGTTTGAGAGTTCCCAAAAAAACTTAAGTAAGATAAATCATTTGGGACCTCCACTTTTAGGCAGTGCCCAGATTATTGTAGGATTCCACGTATTTTTTATTATTCCACATTTTTAAATATCCACGTGTAAAATTATTAAACTGGCAGCTATCAGTCCAAGACTTTGCACACAGGCAGATTTTAATATAGAGTTTTGTTTGTGATTAACTTTCAGCAAGTGCTGTCTTCTCCTTTAAAACACAGACTGGCTCTATTTGTGGATTTCTACTGCTTTTAGAAGTGCAAGTTAAAAAACCCAAGCTATAAACATGTACCAGCACGGAACAAAGTCCAGCAATAAACCCTCTCAAACAAAGGAGTGGGCTTTGAAGATCATGGCTCCTCCATGTAAGTACAAAGCTCCTTGCATGTACAGGTGTTCATTTTCAAAGGACATCATGAAAACTTTCACAGTAGATATATTTGCTGGGGCAAACAAATGGGCTTTGTTTTTTTTTTGATGTTGTGAATGAACAGCAGTACCTGAACTGGGTCTGGAGTCACAGTCGAGTGAAATAGTGCCTGGAGGTTCGGGGGTGGGAGGGGAGAGAAGGTCTGATGGGATGTCCCATGAGAGAGTGGACCAGCGGGAGCTTGTGCCCTCTACAACCCTGACGGCGGGCATTACAGAGTCTGCTGGAGAAGGAGTCTAAGAACAGAAAGCAGATGGCACAGGGAATGCCAGCACATGTTAAAACAGACTGCGGGTGGTAATTACAGGGCTAGAACATCAGAGCTGTTTATGTTTACAAAATTCCAGAATAGTACTTCAGGAACATGCTGTTAACTGTGCCCAGCTATTAAAAGTGTTCAGAGACAATGCAGCCAATTCAGGTCATAATAACTGGTATTCTGCACCATACCAGAGTATTCAAAAGGCCAGGCATGTGAGAGGTCACTGCTTTGAATGGGTCAAAGTTCAACTTAAAAATAAGTTCTGAAATCCATGGTATTTATGGAGTGCAATAACTGAGCTATTACTATGCACCACTCTTAAAATATCCTCTTACACAAGTAACCATTGTGTGATTCCCGTTACATCTGATCAATCCCCTGTTTCACTGTTCTCATTTTTGCACACAATGCAGGTGACTCACAGTGCTGAAGAACCCACCCCGGGGGATGGGATAGTTCATAAGGAAAGAATGGAGAGTGCGACAGATGACGAAACAAAGAACCAGGGAAAGAGGATGAGGGGGCTGAGGATTTTTTTTTTAAAAGAAACTTTGACCAGGCTTATCTTGGCTCTAGCAGATTACCCACAATTCATTTTCTCCCAGTTTAGAAATCTACAAGAGGGGAAAAAAAAACAAAACAAAAGAATGACCACGTCAGAAGGAGATGGAGTGAAATTGAGAGCAGAGGACGGATGAAGGTCTAAGACTGTGAGAGGGGACGGATGGAGATTGATAACAAGGAACGAGAGCATGAGTCAGTGGGAAAGCGGGAGAGAGGAACTAAAAGAGAGCAAGCGGGGGCTGGGTTGCCTAGTGAGAGAACCAGCATGAAGGAGGCATTTTAAACCCCTAGCACACATGCACTCGCTCGCGCACACACACACGCGCACACATACAAAACAGTCCTGGATGTGACTACCACCCCCTCTTCAGTGCCATGTACTGCTGAGTCTCTCTCGCTCGCTCTCTCTCTCTCTCCCTCACTTCGCCCACACAACCGATTCAGCAGCAATACTTATCTCTATCTCAGACAGAGGAATATTTTTTTCCTCAGCAGATTGATGTTATGTAAGAATGCTGCAAACCTTGTTGTGCATGATATAGATATCTTACATATATAGACCTATACGACATCTTTTTGGATACAGTCTTGTACTGAAAACTTTACTTTTCCCTCCCTAATGTTCAGTTTTCAATGCTTTCTTAAGTAGTATATATATATATATATATATATATTATACCATTAATGGTTCTGGATTTAACTGTTATTTTGTTTTGTTCATGAAAGCGTGTGCTCATTGGTGCTTGTTCCAGTGTTTGTTTCATGCCCTCTGACACTGCAACAGTGACATCTTCAACATATCAATATCATGAATATAGTCAAAATGATCTAGTATTTCCTATGGAAAGATTACAAGACACAAAAACAGATATTCATTCATTCATTCATTCATTCATTCTCTTAACCGCTTATTCCTAATTAGGGTCGCGGGGAGGCTGGCGCCCATCTCAGCCAACTCTAGTCGAGGGCAGAGTACACCCTGGACAGCTCACCAGGCCATCGCAGAAAAACAGAGATTATTAAACCTATTTATAGACTGGAACAACTTGCGCCAAGATTTCTTTTCAATTTAAATGATCTGTCCACGCAGCAAGATAGTATCCCTGATATATATATATATATATATATATATATATATATATATATATATCTGCTTGAATCCAGTGTTTAGTTCTTGAATCTTGGCTAATCTTTTTTAAAAATTCATTTTTAAGTACCTGACTGACAATCCAACATTAATGAAGTCCACTCAAAATGGTACCAAAAGTATACAGCAAGCTGTTTGAGTTACAGGTATAAGGATACGACACTAGATTTAAGTCAACAAGATCTAAACATGGGCAAAATGCAACATCTTTAAGACCATGCAAAACACCCCTGACTGTTGCAGTATTGTCAGGAGTGTAACATTATATATAACAACTCTTACCCTTTAGTGAAGTCTTTTGTTGAAGGTTTAAAAAACAAAATTATAACCAAGAATGAAGATGAATGTGTGACATATTTTTGAAATGATAATTTAAAGTTGGGGTACTTTTGCAAAAATGTTGCACTCCTGACAATACTGCAACATTGTGGGTGCCAGTATTCTCTTCTGCATCACCTTACAGATGTTAAACTTTGCACATGTTTAGATCTTTTTGGCCTTCATCTAGTGTCATATCCTTGTACCTATAAACAAAAACAGCTTTCAGTATAATACAGAAACATTACAATCTCACTTTTATAAAGAGGCCTTATTCATTCCCCTATTGCTCTAATCTATATTTCACATGATTATGTCATTATCATGGCATATATAATTAGCAATTACTCATCAAAGGTGAGGTGGATGTCGCTGAATAGTCGCTGAGATGGAACGTCAAGGGAAGGGATTATTCATTCAGCAACATCCACTAAGCCTGAGACAAATATCTGTTGTACTATATGCTACACGCCAACATAGGCAAAAAAAAATCACACTAAAACATGCTGTCATGCTAACCGCTGCGCCACCGTGCTGCCTTTGCTAATACATATTAGTTAAAGAATTGAACATAGCAAAATTACATAAGCAACCAATTTACTTTGAAGTCTGACCAACAGCAAAATGCAATCAAGCACTGAAAGCAGTTTAGTCATCTAATACTGCTCAAAGTAGTACTTGAAGCTGGGCCTTGTTGACTTGAACAGAACAGAGGGGTTAACATCACACACACACACCACTGCTTTCATACCAGGTTGAGCCCAAGCATGAAATTATGAAACAATCTGCCAAACAAACATAAACGAATGCAGTAAGACTGAGATATCCAGACACTGCGCTGGATATGAAATGCATGTGCTGTGCATTATCAAAGTATGAAATTACAGTTGATTTGATTACACAAAAGAAGGTTGGGGGATGAGCAGCAATACCAAGGGGTTAGAGAAATCCGATATGAGGCTTAGAGCACTGTCACGGACAGGACTGGCCTTTTTCCAGCCACCCGTCAATTCGGAAAGAGCAGCCGGACACATGAAAAGAGAGTTATACAAGATTAATTATCAAAATGGGCACAAAATGGCCAGAAAATGAGAAAATGGAGGAGGTGTGGGAGGTGCTTTAGCGTGAGGCCTCTTGTCTAATGATAGAGCACTTACTGGAGCTCTCATATCAATGTCACCGGATGTGTGCAGACATTAATGTCATAAGTCTACTGAATCACAAGATAGTCATTAAACTTGGCTTTTCTTTTCCCATCACCACCTACAGTGGAAAGGATTTGAGGATTTAAGGATTTCATTTCATCACCAGCTGTGATTTTAAGGATGACTTGTTTTTAATTGGTAACGGATGAATCAGCATCGAATCGCTGATGAAAATTCTCAGACCTGGTGTCTAAAATAACTACATGATACAACACAGTGAGTCCCTCTCGGGAATTCAACTCACTGGGTGTCTTGTGCAACCAAGTGGACTGCTCTCTGTCATCATCATCATCCCTCCATCCATTCCTCTCTCACTCTTCAACAACCACTGAAGAGGTGATGACACAAGCAGCATAATTCACCGAACAGGTCGTGCTTATGCGAAAATGGCAGATGTGTTGGCGGAAAAGCAACAAACAAACCCGGGTGGTGACTAATCATTCCTACAGTTGTGCCCCGTTTCGTTTCGGCATCTCGGTCTGATCTCATCATCGACAGGATCATCTTCGGGAATGAAGTGCTGCAGATTGCGAAACGGTACATGCCAATTCGTACTTCTGGCCACTTGTGTGTGATTCCTAAATGAATGTGAAAAACGTGTATATGCATTCTCTGCTGCACAGATGAATGTCCTTACTGTGTCAAGCTCAGCTACTTAACATCTGTTCATTTAACAAGTATCTTCCCTGGACCCCCCTCCAATCTTCTCTCCTAACTCTCTGTCTCTCACACATAACACCACACGAAAGAGGTCTACAGAACCAACCAATACCTGGACAGGATCTCACCTTGGCACATCAGCTCACTAAAATCCTCAATCCACCAAATCAATAGTGTGTTTTATTAAAGTCTTAATGGAAACCTGATCAAGTAAATCATCTAGACACTATCACACCTAGTGAGACTGTTCTGGATGTGGGTGATATCAACACGTGTTATGCTCAGTGAATCGTAATACCCTTTATTCTACCTTCGCACGCACAGAATGTCGACCAGGTGTGTGTGTGTGAGAGAGAGAGAGCGAGAGAGAGCTTTGATTGTAAATAGTGGCACCCTGGGTGGCTGACGTCACCAACACGTTCGACACAGTGCAGGTGTTTATTGCACAAAATATTTCATGATTTATGCTAGAAACGAAGGCGCCCCCTCCCCCTCGCTGACCTGTTGCCTGGAGGTGGTGACTGCACCATGATCGGCGGCGCTGTCGAGGTTCTCCTGCTGCTCGCAGTGTCCGTCCTCGCTGTTCCCGCTCCCGTCCAACACGGAGTCGATGAGCTCCAGCTGGCGCCCTCGCAGCACATCCAGCTCCACGATGCCGGCCAGCGTGGCTTTCAGGCGCTCTCCGATGCGGACCCGCTCGCTCCCCGACCACAGCGAGTTCACGCAGCTCCTGCGCCCCGTCATCCTGTGCATGTAGTCGGGGGTCCCGGCAGGCGAGATGAGATCCCCCGCTGACCGACCAGCGCGTGCGATTGCCTTCTGTCTGTGCGTGTGTCGCGTTAAGTGACGGATTGCGCGCGCGCGTCTGTGTGTGTCTGTGTGTGTGTGTGTGTGTGTGTGTAGCCGGTGCACAGTCGACTGTCAATGCGGCATCAATCTCACCGTTACAGTGTTACAGCAGAGGCATCGCGTCCGTCTCCGGTTATTTAAACCAGCCGTGTCGGGGTCGAGTCCCGGGGGAAATGCACTGACGCCCTCCGGCTAACTCGAGCGCGCTAACTTTCGCATTTATTCACCGGTGGGTAGAAAAAATCTTTCCTATCTCCTCCTGGAAAGCGGAACGTTCGTCCTAGATCACACACAACCCGTCCAGATGGGCTCGACCTCCTCAGTGTTCACATTCCAGCTCATGATGCCTGTTCAGTTCTGCGTAAAGCATAGCACGCCACTGGAAACACGAAGGGGCGGGGACATCCGTGATCCGGGCGGGGCTATGTTGTGAGTATTCGACGCCGATTGGCTGGAGAAGTTTTCGAAACGAACGGAGGCGTTTTCAACACGACGCCTTTTTTTTCGCTTCAAAAACAGTACATTTATACATTGATGAGCTTTATTTACCCTGTAGTTGTTTTCTAAGTTTTAAAAAATGTACTATAAAGAGTTTAAAAGAGGAAATGACGAACGCTTAGCGAAGACAGGCGACCATGCGTAGAGTGGGGATTAAAAACTGCAGTGACTTGCTTTCAACACTAGATGGCGCCCTGAAACTGCAATAATCTCACAACTACTCATCTTTAGTTATTGTCATGGAAACACATTTCAACGTCACTGAAAATTAAAATCGTTATATCTCTTAAGAATAATAAGAATACCAAATTATTTTGGATGTATGGTATATGGCGAAGAAGTTCTTGGACACCTGATTATACCACTCGTATATGCCTGCTGAACATCCCATTGCAGATTCAATCCCCCTTTGCTGTTATTACAGCATCCACTCTTCCAGGAAGGCTCCCCTATAGATTCTGGAGTGTGGGTGTAGGGATCGGGTACTGACTTTGGGTGAGGAGGTCTGGGGACACTGTCGGCATTCCAGTGCAGATCATAGGTGTTGAGTGAGGCCGAGATCAGGACTCTGCACTGTCATACAATAAGAAGTTTATACCCATTAGCTCCAGTGGTGTAAGGTGGTAAAGTGCTGGATTACTGATCCCAAGGTCAGTGGTTCAAGCCCCACTTCTCATAGCTTTCCCCCAGTGCAGCTTACTGGGTTATCAAATTCCAGCCATGTCTCTCACTGTCTGTGGTGAGGGGCATGTGAGAGAACCATCACTGATTTTCGTCAAGAGTAGGCTGCACAGCCATCAGCGTGTTTCTGCGATGGCCTGGCGAGCTGGCAAGGGTGAGCCTAATTACGATTAAGCGGTTCAGTAAATGAATGAATGAGTTCCAGTGGAGGGAAACTGCAAACCTACTGTTAAATGTCAATATTAAATGTATTTAAAAACATTTTCTATCAATCAATTATCTGTATAATTTTTCCACCAAATTTGAAATTTATTTGTCACATACAGTACAATATGTAGTGAAATGCTTGTTACAACTGTCCTATGTTTGAAGAAAAATAAAAATAAAAACTATCATCAATATCTAAAAGAGAAGTAAATAAGTAACTATTTGAAGGACTAACAATAGTTAAAAGTCGAATAAAATGAAAAAAAAATAATAATATAAATGTAGTGACTATAAAGAACGTGTAAAGTGTCAGTGCAGTATGCACACAAAGATATCCAGTGAGATGACCAGGCGAAGCTGCAGCCAATCCCGGTCATTCACAAACAAACACATTCACACTTATGGGCAATTAAAGTATCCAGTTGACCTATTCCACTGGGGAAACCAGAGCACCCTGAGAAAACACATGCAAGTGTATATGTGTGTGTGTGTGTGTGTGTGTGTGTGTGTGAATCTTCTCGCAGCAGCCTACAATTTATTAATTTATTTTGAAAACCTTGTGTTTCTCTTAAAGAAATAATTGCTACTTTTTTCACAATGTTATTTTGCTCTATCTATCTATCTATCTATCTATCTATCTATCTATCTATCTATCTATCTATCTATCTATCTATCTATCTAT
>JBCNYG010000022.1:42533078-42555045 GCA_039654305.1 Porochilus rendahli | reverse complement strand
GGGTCCGTTTCTTGGTTTTTGGCGTTTTTTTTTCCTTTTGAGGGTTGGGGTGGGTTTTGTTTTCATTGGGGGTCCACGGAGCACAAAAAAAAAAAAAAAAAAAAAAAAAAAAAAACCACAATAAAATGACCGAAGGTTGGTTAATATAAATTTTTTGATTAACATTTATTCTCATTTTTAAATCAGTTATATCAGAGTTGCTATAAGAGGAGAAAAATGAAACTACATGAAGTCCCACCACCAAAAAAAAACCAAACAAAAAAAAGACTGAAACTGCATGACGGTCCTTATAGGCAGGAACATAAATCAAGAGAAACCTTTATAGTGTCAAATTTCAACGTATAAAAATACAGATTTAAAGAAGAATAAGTTAAGTTACAAAGAATAGCGATATATTTTAAGATATATTTTATAATTTGTATGTATATGTAAAGATATTTCACATTAATTTCTTTCCCCTTTATTCACCCTTAATAATTTCTCCTGGTCCATGCTCCTCCAAAACTGTCATCCTTTGCCTTAGTACCAGCAAAGGGCATTTTCCAGTCTTTTCCAACAACTCAAAGTGGTGTCTCAGGTTCTCATACACATCCAACCCCCAAGTCTTTTAACAGGTTTATTTGTTCATGTTCTGAGATCAGGTTCAGTCTTTGGATCCAAAGCCATTCCAGATATTCATTTGTGCATAGTCCAGCTTCAGAATCCATATAACCCAGTGGAGTGTCAACGATTAGTTAATAGCATTAGCAGGCCAGATTCTTTTTTCCATCAATTAAAAAAAATAATAAATTGTCAGAAATAAATGAACCAAAAAGAATAAATGAAAGGAGAATATTGCTACCTACTTTTCTGGACTTAATGAAATCTGAGGAGGGGGAGGCCATATGTACAGCAACTGAGTCTCTAAAAAGCAATAGCTTTTTTATTTAAAAAAAAAAAAAAGGCATAGTGAAGTGATAAAAGCTGCTGAGGTGTAATTTGGGAGAAATCCTGGAATGGCTAGAGAAGTCAAAGCCTGAAATGAGCTACAGCTGAAAAGCTAATGAGGTGCTCCGGAGTGTCACTGTTGCTCTTGCCCACGTTTAGATGGGGGCACCAGGTGCTCAGGAAGCTTGGCAGGTAGCTCATAACCTTCCAGCTTCACCTTAATCAGATGGTTGGCCAGCGCAAACTCCTCGTCGTCTAGGAAGCCATCTTTGTCCACGTCAGCCAAGCTCCAGATCTTCCCAAGCACTGTATTTGGCAGCTTGGATTTGAGCATCTCCTTCTTGGCGGCGGCACCCGACACTTTGCCGTTAATGGGAGAGAGGGTGTAGAAGATTTCATCATAAGACGGCTTGTCACGAGCTACCACCCATTCCAGCTCATCGATGCCCTCCCCGGCGCCTTCACCGTAACCGTGGCCGAAGGGCCCGTTCATAGTGCCGTCAAACGCTCCGCCCTTCACTGTTTGAGAAGGCATGGCTGCTTCCTCCTGGCGCACAAGTGCCATTAGCTTGGCGATGTCATTGGCCAGCATGTCCTCCACAGCCTCTAGCAGTTTGGGCTTCAAGGAGGGGAACTTGGAAAAGTCTTGGCCAACCAAGAGCTCCTGGAGATGGAAATAAGTAGCATTATCTCACTCATTACTCACCTTCTAATTAACATCTAAAACTTTATTTGCTATATTTGTATTCCTGAACACAACTGAAATTAACCATAGTTAATGAATTAATTTCATTTAAAATCAGTTGCCTTAAGCATGCACGAGTGCTAAACACATCAAACCACTCCTTAGGTGACCACATCATGCACTTAACAGAGCAAATGACCTACGTGGACTTCCCTAGGACCTGAAGAAACCGTGCTGTGCACGTGCCTGGTGCCTCATATAGTACCCCTACCCCCTGAGGCCCCCTTCCATATATGGTAAAGGACTTTGCATCTCTGATTTTTCCTTGTAGGGAATCACTCATTTAGTTTATTAAAAATATTGTACGGATGAGTTGAGGCACTTTGGTTTGAGAAAAACATTAAAGACATTCTTTTCATATAATTTACTTTCATACTTTTGTTGCCGTTTTTTTTTTATTTAGTGACAGACTACCTTTAAGCTTAGTTAGTAAAAGCAATTCATTTCTAAATAATAATTTATTCATTTTTAAATTTCATTAATGAAACTACTTTAGAGGAAATACCGACAGTGAATTAGTTTATTTTTCTGTGTACATAAATCTCCTCACCTGCATCTTCTTGAGGTTTGGGAAGTCCCCTGGAGAAATGTTGTGTTCTCTCTCTATCTTTTCATAGATAGCACCGAGATTGGCAATCAGTTCTTTCTTCTTGTTGTCTTTACCAAACATGCTGGGCATTTCCTTCTTTAGAGAGGTGATGATGTAAGCATGAACCTGGGTAGAAGCAGCATCAGCACATATGAGATTTAAAAACTCCCTTCTTTACTTTTAATGGAATTGGATGTTAGATCATCTCGTGATAAATGGTGTGAACACTTAAAGAGGGGAGGTTTTACAGTTTTTGGAGAAACTTGTTGAAATAAGAGTGAAATAAAACAGCAATAAGTGAAGAGCTACACCTTAGTCTCAAACTTGATCAGCAAGCACACCCAGTATTATGAACAAGAGTGCTTCTTTCTGGGTTTTTTTTGGTTTACCTTGGCAAGACGTGCCCTCTTTATCAGATCATTCAGTTTTCTCAAGGCAGCGTTCCGTGGAAGACTCTGAATGTCCCGGAAAAGGTCCTGCTCCTCAGCCTCAAACAGCTTCCTGTTATCTGGTACATGGAGGGGCTGTGCCCAGAATGAGCCGATGTAGACCCGCACCACTTCCGGGGTGTTAATGATCTTCCCGAGGGACCACATGAGGGCTCCGTACACCCTCATCAACTGCTGTGTGCTGATCTGGTCTGCTTTGTTCAATACCACACGCATCTTGTCTTCATGGTTCTTTAAGGCTTTTATCACCTCAGAGAACTCATCGGAGATATCCAGCTTGTGGGCATCGAAGAGGAGGATGATGCGATCCACTCGCTCGGCAAACCACTCGAGCACAGCAGCAAAGTCATAACCTACAAAAAAAAAAATATATATTTCTATATTTTTATATATCTAAATTTTTGCTCATTCAAAGACCATGAACATAACATTTCATGCATTTATATTCCTTTTCTAAGGATAGTTTTTTAGGGATGCTAGCTATAAGCGCACTTTTTATTCCTCATGATGTATGTGTATGTCATATATTGTCCAACTCTACTGTATTCCTATGAGTGAGACTTCTACACTGCCTTTTAGCACATGTATGAGGCAAGATGGATTTTCTTATTTCTCATTATATTGCTGTATGTAATCTAATTTGTAGTATAGTTTTGGGTTTTATTAAATTAAATTTCTTTATAAGCACAGGTAATTTCACTGCATTTTTTTGACTTGAGGTAGTGTTTTTTGACTTGGGGTTGGGATGTCTTGTTAAGACCAGCAAAACAAAAGGTTAGATCATCAATGGAGGTTTTTATACCATGTCTTGTCCTTTTTTGTGTTTTTATTTAACATCCAATTCTGTGGAATAAAGTCTTTGTTTTTATTTGTTTTACCTTGCAGTCGAGTGGATCATTAACTCTACTTAGGAGGGACTACCAGCTAGTTCATTTTTGCAGTAACAGCACACTTAGTCAAATCCCAAAGGTCAGCTCTACAGAGAGCAGAGATATAACCTCTTAAGGCCTTGATAATTAGTTAATTTGTTGAACCAAATGAGGCAGAAAGCTCAACATTGCAGTAGTGAGGTCCTCCAGGACTTGTGGAGAATGATATCTCATCAGTGCAATTAAGTCACAGCCACCGGTTAAAACCAGCTATTATTAACGAAAACTAAAATTAAAACTAGCCCAGAAACATTTCACCAACTAAAATGAAAGCAATAGTAAATAAACTATGATGAACAATGAAACAAATCTTTTTCATTTACATTTACAGCATTTGGCAGACGCTCTTATCCAGAGCAACTTACAATTATCATTTTTATACAACTGAGCAATTTTAGGGCTAAGGGCCTTGCTCAAGGGCCCAACAGTGGTGATAGTGGGGATTGAACTGCTGACCTTTGGATCAGTAACCCATTGACTTAACCACTAAGCCACCAATGCCCTATTTACATGTTTTGCCAAAAGACTGATGCATTATAAAAACTAAACAACAAACTAAAACTAAATACAGAACTCAATGAAAACTATTTATTTATTTTAAAAGAAAAATTACTTATGTGCATGTAAACCCAACTAAAACAGAACAAAATAAATAAATAAACAATACCCAGACTCAGACTTTAAAAAGTAAACTTGTTTTTTTAAATGTGTGATAGCTTTGGCTGGGAAAGTGGAAGAGATTAGGCTGGAGAGGTGACATTTGTCTGCAAAGATGACAGATTTCAGTAGTAACCCAATAGAAAAAAAAATACTCTAAACTAAACCCACAAAGCAACGCAGCATGTGTTTCTCAGTGATGGGAAGACGGCAGGCATGAAGGCAGTGAGCTACATGGTAACAAAGAGAAGGGAATGTTTTATATGGTTTTGATTAGAAGTGCTGTCACGTGATCAGAGAAAACTTCAACAGAAGTTAAATGCCAAACACACAGCCACGTAGTCAAGAGACTCTGCTTACCACGGATATTTGAGTGTGTCGACTGTGAGTGTTATAGTGCATATGAGAGAGAGAGAGAGCGAGAGAGAGAGAGAGAGAGAGAGAGAGGGGAAAGTAAACATGAGGGCATGTCAGGGGTTCGAATGGAAACAAAAGTTCCTGCCAGATAGCTTTTCAGTTCTAGGACACAAAGTTGATTCCAGTGCTCAAGTGAAGAAAAGCAGAAGTAAGTTTCCCTGGTAATACACTACAGTAGGGGTTCGCAAACCTTTTTCAGCCAAGAAACACTTCAGCTGTATCTCAAAATTCAGACACCAGCAGTGCATATTTATCTTACGAATAATTTAATAAAAATGTGGCATAAAATTAGATACGAATAACACCTTTATTTATTGAACCCAATCTTTGTCCCCCCTTCTCAACTTTACATGGAACAATTTATTATAAAACTACATTCCAGTGGAATGGTTCAGAACGTACCCAATTGTTTAAGAGGTATATAAAATATACAGGAAACACACTGTTTACTCAATCTCAATTCTCAAATTCAATCTGCCACAATTTCATTCTGAACCATTTGCTACTGACCACAATTGTCAGTGATCGCAGCAGTGGGCATGATAACACACAGTACTCTCACCACCAGATAAATATCAAGATACCGACCAAACGAACAGACAGACAAAAATAAATTAATTAATTAATTTAAAAAAACCACACAACCACAAATTTATAAGTATCTTTACACATATAGGATGTACTGTGTGTGAGAGAGAGAGTAAAATGTGCTAACCTAGTTGTATCTCTTTTGGACTCATATGCCTTCTTCCATTTCTCAACACTTGATCTCAGACTTTTCCGCACTTTCTAAAACTGCTGTTACTCTGCCAAGTTATAGCACATGGGTAAAATTGTGCCTCCCTTCCCCCAGTCTTGTTATTGTAAAACAACACAAAACCAAAATAATACAGGTGAACAAGAGATAATACTAAGCCTGTGATCTGGGGTGGATTCAAAAATGAACAATATGAAAATAGTAATGAAAGATAAAACACAGGCTATTGTTTCATAAATGAGGACCTTTATGCAAAGGATTGATTACTAGTTCGCTGTACAAAATCCCACTTAATAACTACATGGATACACATAAAACAATCCGACAATTTAAAATGTGAACTGAGTATTTAAGTGACCATGTACAGAGACATAAGATATTTTTAATCACTAAAAAAAATTACATACATTTTGAAGAATTTTAATTTCTAATCCTTTAACTATTCTATATTTATTTATTGGATATTTGCTTTAGTGAACTTGTGAATGAATTAATATGCATGACCTGTAAATTAGCACAAGTTTATGGAAATTTTCTGTAGGTTACACAAGGTCATCTACACAATTAAAAAGTAAATCCTAAAAGTAGTGCTCACACATAATTGGGTTTATTAACCATGACTTATAGAGACTGGCATTCTCTCCCAACTCTTGTTATATAATCTATAATACAGAATATTACCACTCTCTATTCGTATGTGCAACATGAGAACACATGCACACAATATGCTAATATTCGCACTGTGTGACCCACAGCATGACTTAATTTAGCATTTAAAGCACAGATTATAGTCATATGACTATAAGTCATGGCGTGCTGCATGTCCTGATTTCTCTGTGCAAGCTGTAGATTTGGTGAACAGAGTTTGTTTCTGACAGGTAGTGCATGTGCACTTTGCACCATTGCAGTACCCACCCTCTTCCTGTAGCCTGCAAACCCTTCCTACTGTCACATTAAAATCTGTTGCAGATAGACACGTCAGCACAATGTTGGCTGGAGATGACCTCATAATCATGTCAACAATTAGGTTGCTGCAGTGAGTCATACATGTGTGTGTATATAACAAGTTTTGTTGCCTCACAACCTGGAATTAAAATGGATTGTTTGAATGTTTATATCATTCCATTTACAGAACATGCCTGCAACTTTGAATATGTGATTTCTTTTTTATTGTGAAGCAAACAACAAATAGGACAAAATAACAGAAAACTTCAGCATACATACCTATTCACCCCCCTAGAGTCAGTACTTTGTTGAACCACCCTTTGCAGCAATTGCAGCTGCAATTTGCTTTGGATGAGTCTCTATGAGCTTGCTACATCTTGCCACTGGGATTTTTGCCTATTCCTCAAGGCAAAATTGCTCCAGCTCCTTTATGTCGCATGGTTTCCGCTTGTGAACAGCAATCTTCAAGTCTGACCACAGATCCTCAGTTGGGTCTGGGCTTTGACTAGGCCATTCAAACACATTTAAATGATGCAGTATGATTCAGGTCATTGTCCTTTTGGGAGGTGAACAGCAGTCCCAGTCTCAAATCACAGGAAGACTGAAATAGGTTTTTCTCTAGAATATCCCTGTAAGTAGCACCCTCCATTTTCCCTCAACTAGGACCAGTTTCCCAGTACCTGCTGCTGAAAAACATCCCCACAGCATGATGCTACCACCACCATGTTTAACTGGGGTGATGGGATGTGTTGAGTTTGCGCCAGACAGAGTTTTCCTTGGTGGCTAAAAAGTTCCATTTTAGTCTCACCTGACCAGAGCACCTTCCTCCACATATTTGGGGAGTCACCTACATATGTTTTGAAAAACTCAAAACATGCCTTCTTATTTTTAACACCAAGTAATGACTTTTTTCTGGCCACTCTTCCATAAAGCCCAGCGCTATGGTGTGTACGGCTTATTGCACAGATACATCAGTCTCTGCTGTGGAACTCTGAAGCTCTTTCAGGTTCACCTTCGGTCTCTGTGCTGCCTCTCTGATTAATGCCTTCCTAGCCCGATCTGTGAGTTTTGGTTGGCGGCCCTCTCAGGTTTGTTGTGATACCATGTTCTTTCCATTTGAAGATGATTGATTTGATGGGGCTCCGGGATTAACGATTTGGATATTTTTTTAGAAACCAACCCTGACATGTATTTCAACAATTTTGTCCTGACTTGTTTGGAGAGCTCCTTGGTCTTCATGGTGTGATGCCTCTTGCTTAGTGGTGCTGCAGCCTCTGGGGCCTTTCAGAAAAGGTGTGTTTATACTGACAGATCAAGTGACACTTAGATTGCACCCAGGTGGACTTCATTTCACGAGTTATGTGACTTCTGAAAGTAATTTTTAAAAAAAAAAAGGACGCACCAGAACTTTTGAGGGGCTTCATACAAAGGGGGTGAATACATACACACATGCCAATTTTAAGATTTTTAATTTAAGAATTTATTTTATTATTATTCGCATTTCACTTCACCAACTTGCTTGCAAGGCACTGTGTATTTATATATACACACACACATACATACACAGAGAGTGACAGACAGATAGACTAAAGCCATCCCAGAAAAATTAAGCAGGGAGATAAGATTACAACTTTACTTTTAGGCAAAGCATGAAAAGAAATGCCTTTTGAATCCAATCCCTTTAAAAAAGCCATACTAGCACTGATTATGCGCAGCGTCAGCTAGAGTCTGCTGCAGCTGGATGTGCTATTTCCTCTTTGGGGTTACAGTGAGCTCAAAGAGACCTGAGAGAATCCAATCCTGGATAGAACCAATCATAGCAGATAAGGTTAGGGTAGCAGACAGGAAAACCATGCCTGGTGCATCAGAACCAACTGTGGATTGAGGCACCTCATTCCAGGGCAGCAACAGGAATGGAAAATTTATGCACTGAAAATGACAAAAGCGTCACACATCTGAGTGCCCTTTCAGACACAGGTTATGCTCTAAAAAAATATTCTAAATATTCTAAAAAAATATTCTAAATATTCTAAAAAAAAAAAAAAGGTCAATCAAATGTACTTTCTGAAAGAGATAGCAGGGAGTGCCATATTACAGTATGGAAGGTCACAATCCCTTTTGCTACCCCTGTGGAAGGTCCTACAATGAACCCTGAGGATCTGCACTTCCTAAAATCAGGTTAATGTTAAAGACACACCCTGGCTTTAGTGTATATAGTAGATTTGTACTCGACTGTTTATTGTAATCATAAAGTCTTTCCTGAGCTCATTACAGTACTCTTAACAATATACTCATCCTGAACATTTTTTCAACAGTCCTAGTATTGTTTGTCTCTACTTTTCTACACCTATACACTGTATTAATTTATAATCCCACTATCCGGCATCACCCTGAAGAGGATGGACTCCCTTATGACTTTGGTTTCTTCCATATTTCACCTCAGGGAGTTTTGCTTGTCATTGTCATCTTTCCATTCGCTCTACATCCGGATTTCTGTAAAGCTGTTTTGTGTCAGTAACTGGGTTTCTATTGTAGCTTTGAGCAAAAAGAGAGGTAATATTTTTTTAATAGTTTAATAGTGATGGTATGTGATTAAAACTCGTGTTGGCTCTCACTGCACACTCTTTGTTCAGAAAGGTGGCGTTTCTGTGTTTTACGTGATTTAAATGCAGAAAACCTGTTTCCATTTCAAGTTTGCAGAATATGTGAAAAAACAGTTTAAATATGTTTCGCAATAAGAAAGAAGATCCTGGGTTCAAACCCTGGGCTTGGTGAGGGTGTTTCGGTGTGGAGTGTGCATGTTCTACCCATGCTTGTGGGTTTCCTCCAAATTTCCTACCACAGTCCAAAGACATGCGCATTAGGCTAACTGACTGTTCCAAATTCACCCTTCGGTTTAACACAGCCAGCCATTCACACTCACACCTATGTTTGATTCATAATTATTACAAACAAAGGGAACCAATTTCACGAGTAAGTACATTCTTTTATAAGCTAGGAACAAGTCTTTTATAAGAAAGAAAGAAATTATATTACTAGACAACTGGTTTTGTAGATGTACTTGTCCACTTTGCTCGTTCAGAGCAGTTCAGTTTAGTGATGTGATGGAGTGTGCGTTGGTCAGGAGTTGTTCGTGCCTGCTGCTCCGGTTCTATTAGCTCCGGGTGACTGAGTAAGATGTGGGCTTGTGGATTTTAAGTGTTCCTGAAATACTTAACTTTTATTTTGCACACCGCATAAGTCATATGAAGCTCCTTCTTACCCGGAAATTATAAAATCCGAAGTGCAAGCATTTGTCTTAAGCGAAGACGGCGCTGGTTGTATTTCTTTTTCCATTTTTCATGCATGTAATGCTAGGCTAAAAGCTAGTTCTGTACCCATCAGTCACTGGAACAATGCACTACGGGAGCCATATGTGGACAAATGGTACGCGTTGAGTAAGGTTGGAAATGCTACAAAAAAATTAAATTAAATAAAACATAAATGCATATGTATAAGGTACATGCCTAGTCTTTAACAAAAAATGTGTGTCATATCTGTGATTTGCTTATTTGACACAAAGTAAAAAATATATAGGGTAAACATTATCCAAAAATGGCAAATTTATGTTTTTTTGCCAGGGATAACATACAGCTTCAAAACAAAAAGCAAACCTAATATTTGATTAAACCTTTTTCAGTACTAGTCATGCTCCTGGCACAGACCCAAACTCTAAGCACAGCCCACATATTTTCAATAGAGCTAAGGTCAGGATTTTTGGAAGGGCATTCCGAAAGCTTAGAATTAGGCTGCTTTATCCATTCCACAGCCACCTTTGGCGTGTATTTGGGGTATTTTCCCACTGGAAAACCCTCACTGTGCCCACTTTCCTGATGGTTTCATGTCTTGCATCACTTCCACTGGAAGCACAACAATCCCAGAGCATGATTCTGCCAGCATCAGGTTTAGCAGCTGGCACCTTAAATCCTTCAAACACACCTCCGGTCATAGTTTCCTAAAAAAGGCTTTTTCTTCATCCACATGGCCAGCTGTAATCTTTAGTTGAGCCTGAAGGTGTTAATTCGGAAGCAGGGGCACCGTTCTTGGAGGACAACCTCGCAAACCAGAGAAACAATAGTGTTCAAGCAGCTACAAGTTCATGTCAGGCCTGTGCCTTGGTGGGTCTGGGTTGTTTCTGACCATCTGAGCCAAATTCCTCTCAGCTGAGGTTTGGCTCTTATTCCAGACCTTGGTGAAGTTCCTAAAGCTCCTATTAACTTGCTCATACAAAAGTTTGAACTGACGATCATGGAATTTGCAGCTGCTCAGAAATGGCTTGAAGAGACATTCTTGACTTGTGTAAATCTATATTTAAAATAATCTTTCTCAGATCTGCATCAAGCTCATTAGACTTTCCCAATGTACTGTGTCTTGGTCAACTTTTTTATGTTCACCAGAGAAGCTACAAGCTATAGGTCACAATTAGTCACTGTAACCATGATGACTAACAGGAAGTTACAAGTTCATGGCAAGTTAAAAATACTTTTGGGTTTGAAATTCACTACTGAATAATTCATCCAAGTGAATATATGTATATTTCTGACCCTGAATTAATAATTTTGACCTGTTGTTAATTACAGAAAACCCAGAAGTACAAAGAAATCAATGAAAGCTTAGATTTGCCAAAGCATTTAGGTCCATACACCATTAAAAGTGGTCTCTTAATTTTGCCACGGCTGTATATTTGGTCATATTTTGTATTTAATGGCTGTCTGCTGCATATTATGGTATAGTGTTAAGCGTTAGGTAGTACTCTAACTCAAGAGAAACTGTATTTATTCAGGTTCTAAGCTTTGCATCAATTTAAACAAACAATCAAACTTGCTTAGGCCACCCTTTTTTATTCTGTGTTTTGCTAATATACTCATGTTAATGTTCGCGATTTCTTAAAAATAAAACCGTCACACTTGAAAAAAGCACTTGTTCTTAAAATCATTTGGCAATTTACATAATAGGAATCTGCCAAACAAAGAATAAAAAAATAGATGGCTTTAACTGAGGACTGTGGAGTGTGAGATGTAAAAATTAATAAAAAATTTTTTAAAAAAGAGCAGATCTAAATAGGAGAAAGTCCTTTTACAAGCTGTGGCTGTAACAAGACAAAGTGAATCTTAAACCCTTTAACAGTCACTTATGTGCCCTTATGTAGGCAAATACACAACATATTCTCAACATAGCATGAATGAAATGGCAGATGCATATCTGCGTGTTTATGCGTGTATCAGGGCAGGATCTGGGGCAACTGCCATCAAATCACACTGTTTCTCATAAACAACACGGATTCTCACCATGGTATTAAAATAAGGAAGTGTAATAAGGAACCACAAAACTGTGGTTAAATTTCACTGAGTTAATATTCTGTAATATTCCACTTGCAGTGCCCGCATTAAGACATGCATGTCCTGGTCATATGGAGTGTGTGGTGGATTGATGGAGTTCAGGGACTTTTGCTTCTGCATTGCCTCGTTAACCACTTCCCCCAGATTTGGTGAAAATGCTGTACTTTACTGTACGTAGTGTGCCATGAACTTGGGAGTCAAAGAGAAAACACTGATATATGGGAAAAAGCATGTTTCACATTACGGAAGCGGAATGGAGGCTGAATGCGCGGAATGTACTCTTTAAAATTTGGAAAGTGTGCCAATAAAAAGTGCCTCACAAGCAGGGAAACTAGTTTCAGTATTAAATCGTAGAAAGATGTGACCTTAACTATGAGGATTATGCAAGTGAGTGTAGTCCTGAAAAAAGAAAAACAAGAGAAATAAAGAGAGGAACATCCCCAAGGGGGAGTTGCTGACCTCGGCTTATCCTCTGCTTCTCTCCTGACAGGATGCCTGGGGTATCAATGATACTGATACTCTCTAGAACAGGGTTCTTCAGCTGAGCACACATAAATCTGCAGAAAGAGACAGTAAACAAGAGAAAGAAAGATGGGGGTTAAAAAAACAATGTAAATGGGTATAACAGGATTGGTTACTTTGTGAGGCCTGAATCACACGACTCACAATGTTGCCGTAAATACATTTTTTAATATACATAAAAACTAAAAGCATAAAAAATAAGCATTAAAAATACTATTGTCTGTCTATGTGAGTGAGTGGTTGGATTGAAAGTGGCCGCTAGTGGCTATCCAAAATAAACAATTATTTCCTGTGAGTGTGTCCTTGGAGAAATTTTCAATTCATGCTGTCACACAAACTAAACGAATGTACATAGTTTATTTGTTCATGTCAAAGTTCAGATTACTCACACGACCAATAGGAAACATTCCAGCAAATGCATGCTCTCATTGTATTCTACTAGGAGAGCATTTAAACTACAGACAAGCACAACTGCTCCATGATACTGTGTGTGCTCTTATTGTACATTATCACATTAACTTTGCCCTTTAATTTTGTCTCTCTTCATACACACAAAATCTTTTGTTCTGCTACACTGTTCTGTTCTGCCTCAGCACTCATTCAATATTCAAACCCAAAGGAAAAGCCAAGCTTAGTCATAAGACATGAGACTCAGCCAGAACATTCTTCTGAAACAGCTAAAAATCCTCCCAAATGGTACAACACAAACGCCTAAGCCGTGCTGGGGACAGAGGGCGAGTTCGAAGTTCAAACGGAAGGGACAGCATTCAACCTTCCAATGAATGAGAGCTACACTGCGCGTCTGCGCAAATGTCTTATGTACGTGATCGAACAGAGTAGTGCTTTTCTCAGAAGGAACTTGTGACGTAGAATGAGCAGTACTTCAAAACGAACATTTTAAGTGGTTTCACGTGTCTCAGAGGAAGTGGGCGCAAGCTTTCAGGGCTTACTTGATACTTCTGCAAGTCCATTTCTGCAAGTTTGCCGAGGTACTGTGCTTAAAAACATTTCCACAGGGTGAAGTCTCCATATGTAATTGTATGTAAAGAGAGCATGGTGGGGAGCCTACATTTGGGGCAACCAAGCTAAAATTTACTAAGGAGTAAGAAACAAAAACAAACAAAAACAAAACAAAAAAAAACACAGGCAGAACTTTGTGGTTGAAAAGTGCAGCGAGAGAAAGGAAGTGCAATAACATTCTCAAAACCATTGCTTTATCCTTCAAGCTGTTACCTTAACAGACTTATATACAGGAGAAGTAAATCTACGTATAGAAAACTAAAATAATGGATGGACTTGGGACAAATACGGGGGCTTGAACTGCCAACCTTTAAATTAGTAATCCAACCACTGAGCACCACTGCCATGCACTGCTGAAGGCTGGTCTGTACACAGCAGTGCAGTTTCACACAGCATACAGCTGGCTCTTTGGCAGGAGGGAAGCTAGCATGTTTCTGCATGCCATGCTTACCCACAATGCTCTGTATTTTTTTTGTGTCGAAACACAAATGCAAATGAATGAAGTAGTACGAAGTAGGCCTCTCCCTTATTTGTCAGCATGCTTTGGAGCGCTTGCTAGTGGGTGGGGATTAGCAAATGACTACTGTTGGGGTTTGGTTTCCATATAACACTATTAACAAAGGGCACAAGGTAGGGTGCACAGTACTATTCCATTCAGCCCTTTATAGAATACAAATAAAATAGTAAATAGTAAATAGATGCCATCTAGGATTGGGTCTACTACTAATGAACATTTTATATACTTAACAGAAGTGACAAACTTTCTAAATCTGTCCTAGAGTCCACGGCACTATATCTATTTACACACATGTGACCCGATCTGGCAAAATGAGTCGGAAGTCGCAGGAAGTGATTTCTAGATATAGGCCAATTTATGTGAAACAGTGTAATTTAATCGATTATTTTTTGTTGGTAAATTTCAGTAGGAAACATACTATATATTCACCTGCCAAAGCCATAACAAGGTAACTGAATGCTAAAATGCACAAAAACAGCGTTTCGTAGAAAACAACCTTGAGAAATATACTCCAAATTGAACTCCTTTTTGTCCGCGCTTCGTCGGGGAACCCCCATGATGCGCATATAAAAATAAACCTCGGACGTCCTTCTTTCTTTTTTTTGGTATCTACAGTGATGTCACATTAATTTTCAGCCAATCGCATACAAAATAAAGTTCTACAAAAACCTCGTGCTGATGCTATGACGCAAATCGCGCAGTGCACTCGTGTTGTTACCTTGGTATAGCTAATTTTGAATTTTTGGTCACTGTGACTCATTTTGTCAGATTCAGTCACATATGTCAAATTTATTGAAAGTAAGAGCACTTCTAAAATTTTAAAACACCTTGTGTGTATGTATAAGGAACCATACAAATATAATCAAGTTCTATAAACATTATTTATGTCACCCTCGTCAGGTCCATGGCTTATGGTTAAGTGTACATGATGCATAATTATAATTTTTTTTTTTTACCAATTAGATACTGTTAAGTAGTTAAATATGCAGCGAGTGATGGCTGACTTGGAGATCTTGAACACTTTGCCAAGCTGAAAAATTTCCTCTCTTAACTTATCAATTTCCTGTGTAGCATCATAAGGAATAATTAAAAATGCTATATTTTCCCTTATGGGCTCAAAAAAGATTTGGGTAGGCAGGTGGGGATTTTTTTCCCCTTTCACAACTAAAAGTTGTACCCCACATACCAACTGCCAGAACCAAATCCTTACAATAATTTTTCAAAAGTTTTGTATTCACCAATTCAGAGTAATGTGACACACTGATTAAGATTCAACTTTAGGACTGTAAGAGTACATTGCACACTTTAAGCAGCTTGCTTTATTTACTGAGCTTTAATGTACAGTAATATGTCTGAGCATGTTTAATTAGAATTCTATAGATTTGATTACATACCTTTTTTTTCAAGCTTGTTGACAGCTTCTGAACATTGCAGTGTTACTGTTGACACCTGTGTAGGATTACGATTATTAACGATTATTACGATTACAAAAATATTAAATAAAGATAGAAGTCTCAGTAAGAAAAATTACAAATTGTTTTTTTTTGTGGCACCCCATGCGTCTTCTTTCCAATTGTCGTGGCCTATTCACTCTCCCTTTCACAAATATGTGCATGATTACGCAACATTACATGTAAAAATTTATTCATGAATCAGTAATTATACGACAATTTATTTTGATCAAACTTTAGTAGAGGCTGAGAATTCACAGTACTCAGTCAATCACCATCACAATTTTCTATTGTCAAATGCAGAGGTTTAAAAAAGGTTTTCAGCTTACCTAATTGAAGACCTTGGTCGATTGGCACAGAATCTGATTTCACCTCTTCCTCTTCCTCTTCCTCTATTTGTGTGGATCAATCACACATCATGTCGGGGTCACCCATTGCAAGGAACCATCTCCTCTAGGGCTCATAAGTTCCTGGTGTTTGTTAATGTGTGAAAGACCAAACGGTGATGAAAACAGCAGAACAATTGCAAGTTGAGAGGTGCCAGTTGAGGTGGCTTGGGCATCTGATTAGAATGCATCCCGTACACCTCCCTCATGTGGTGTTTCAGGAATGTCCAACAGGGAAGAGAGCCCTAGTCTCCAGTGTGTTTATTTTATAAGTACACTATGGTCAAAGGTCAATATTTCTTCTATGATCATTTGGTCTATTACTTAAGCTACTTCCCCTTTGCTTTTCTGCATTTTGGCTCAGATGTTTTTGATGCCTAAACTGCTGTCTTACTGTTGCTCAGCATGGCTTTAATAACTAAAACTGCTGTTTCATTGTTACACAGTGATAATGGAATATTGCTATCTCATTATTACCTAGAGAAACTGCCTCTTTCTATCTCATTGTTACCTAAGCATTTTAATGCCATATGGAGCCAGATTCATTCTCTTAATGCTAAATCAAGCAATGCATGTTATAATGCCAATTTTAAGCTAAATATAAGGTGAGTTTAGGTTTCTTTCCCACACCAATCAGCAATATCTGCTTTTGCCAGCACTCAATACAACAGTGCATTATTTTATACTTTACCTTATCTTAGAACTTACACTTAGAATTAAAAAAAATCAACACCTTTTTATTTTTATTTATGCTTCTTGCATCACTTTTTTTAAATTTGGCATTGTCATCATGATTTTTTTTTGTTTCAGAATTCACCACAAATTATCTATTGGGGGCAAGTCAGGACTGCAAGCAGATTAAGTCCTGCTCCTGCACCATTTTCTTCCAGAGCCATGCCTTTATAATGTGTGCGAATTATGGTTTTATGAATGTGGTTTTGCATTGCAATGTTAAAATAGTTATGTATACTTAATTATTATTATCTTTTAATTTTAAAGATAACCAAAAAAATAATCAGAGAGTACACAAACTGAGAAGCAACTGAACATGTCAGGAAATAAAAACATATCTTTCGATACTGAACCTATTGAGAGCCAAAGAATGTGTGTTTAGAGTATGTGTATACATTTAAGGTATATTAAAACAAGCCCAGGAAAGGCGAAATATAAAATACTACTAATGGGTACAAAAGAAGCCTCTGAAATTTACTGAGTAATTTCTCTTTGAAGACTAGATCTTTTCTAGATACTGCTTTTTACCAAATCATGATTATAATGACATTATTCTTTTTTTAGTTTTGTCTTATTATTACTTCTAAATTTCCCCCCTCCCTTTTTTTGGAATATATAACAGGCCTGAAACAGCAATAGATATATAAACAAATGAAATGAAGTTGACTAGGTGTGGCACAGTGGTAAGCATATTTGCCTAACAGAAAGAAAGTCCTGGGTTTAAGTCCGGTGCTTGGCAGTAAAGTTTCGGTGTGGATGTTTTCTCCATGCTTGTGTGGGTTTTTTCCCACAGTCCAAAGACATGCACATTAGGCTATCTGGCTGGTTCAAATTGCCCCTAGGGGTGAGTGTGAATAGTTATGTGTGTTGACCCTGTGATGGACTAACAAACTGTCCAGGGTGTACCCAGAGGCGAGTAAGATGTCTGTCCCTGTGACCCTGGTAGAATTAAGTGTTTCATGTTGTCTGCAAAAAATCAATGCAAATTGTAAATCTCAGAAATTCTGAGTTAGTGCCACCCTCAAAATTTAAATTTTATATTGAACATATTTTATATGTTATATCTGACTCTCTGCCCTGTGGTGGCCTGGCAGGCTGTCCAGGGTGTACTCCCTGTACGCCCTGGCCCAGAGATGGCTAAGATGGGTGCCATTCTCCTCCCGACCATAATTAGGATTAAGTTCAGAAAATTAATCACTATCTGACTCTTCTCAGAAATTCAAGTATTTTGTTGGGGTTTCTTGAACCCTGTTTTTATATTTTGCAGGTATTAATATAGAAATTTAGTGCTTGAAATTTTCCTGCTAAAGGTTTTGAGAATTATTTAAAGAGGGCAACAAAACATTATATTTTGAGAAACCTAAACAGTGACTTCTGGAAGACTTAACTCTGTATTTTGGCCAATAAAGGAAAAAACCCTCTCCTATCAGTAATAGCATTGATTTCACTCAGTATAGACACTGTAGGAATACATTTTTGAGGCCTTTAAAAAAACACAAACCACTCTAGGTCTAAGTTCTATGTCACTGTGGATGGTAATTTTTTGTAGTAAAAATTGAAGGGTATGATGATTTTTGAATTGTTGTCTTTATAAATTCTTTTGATTGGTTTTTAATTGATTGTTTTTTTTCTGTCCTCAGGAAAATATCAGAATTAAATTCCACAATTAAATTGCAGAATTAACAATCCAATCATGATCAGCTCACTGAACATTGTTCAATTTAGGATCAATATCATGCACATGCACACGATTGTAGACAATCCACCTACCAGCATGTTTTTGTACAGTGTGAGGAAATGGTTTCCTTTGTTTTACCTTATCAGTTATTTGTATTTATATGACTTTAAAAAGCTCAGTGTGAACTGTGTACATCCTTCCAGGTAGATGAAATCAAAGCAAAAGACAGAACAATTTTCTCTTTGGAGAAGGAGTTGGAGACCACTACAGGCTTCCTGCAGAAATTGCAGCTTCAGAAGGACACACTAGATGAACAGCTTTTTCTTGTGAAGGAAACAGAATATACCCTTGGAAGTCCGAAAAGAGAGATCCCTGGAAGGGCCGGTGATGGAGCAGAGCACTGTGGGAGCCCGGTAAGGAAATACTTGCACTATTCAGTTTTAAATTTCAGGCCAAATATTTTACATTTCAATTTGGGCTCAGCCCACAACATAAAGTTCTGGCATCTGCACATTAGTAGGTACCAGAACGCCACAAACAGCATCTACCTCCATATGTTGTAGTCACTAACAAAAAGTAAAGGGAATTAAATATGAACAGACAAAAAATAATTAGAAAAAAATATATGAATCTAATATAAGGAGCTACCATTCTTATTTACAAAAAAATTTAAAGAAAATGAAAGAAAATACAAAACTTCCCCAAAACCTCAACAAAAAACAAACACGAGTTTATATAGAATAATTGCCCAGTTGTATTTGATTCTATATAATAAGCTGCATAATTTACTGGATGGTTTAGGCTTAGCTGAACCAAGCTTCTACATTTATGATAACTCACAACCTGACATCAATTGTAGCCTAGTCGTTAGGTGGGGGCTTCATATACCCCCTGAAATTATTTTTCTTCAGCTTTACTTGCTTTACTGTGAAAATATATGTAGATAATAATTAGTGATGTTAACAGGTCATCAAAATGTCCCATGTACCTTATGCTAATTTATGCAAATGAGCAACAATACCAGAAAAACATTAGCAAAAAATGTTTTGCTAATACTTTATAAGAGTCCTCTGTGGACATTGCTTGTGTCAAGCTGTTAGGCAAGATAGTAGGAGAAGAAGGAAAAGCACATCCACGTCCATAGATGACCTTGGTTTCTCTGTGTTACTCCATTCTCAAGCCATTTATACAGCGTGTGTCAACAATCTGGTTGCCTTATATAAGCAGGTTCATCAGACTATCACTGAGAACCAGAGCCCTATGAGTAATGTCAGGGATAGATGGGAACTGATGGTGGTACAGTTGTGCTCAAAATTTTACATACCCTAGCGGAGTTTTTTATTTTTTATTTATTTATTTATTTATTTATTTTTTACTTTTTTTCAGAAAACTGTCAGTCTTTGCCTTTTTTTTTTTTTTTTTTTTTTTGGTTCTGTATAACCAACAGATTTCTTTGTTTGGATTTTCTTGTGCATCCAGCTATGATATTGACTTCAGCTGTGTCTAATTGCCTTGTTACAGTCAGCCGTTCCCTATTTGGACTACTTGTTCTGCTCCACTTCTTGTGGAGTTCTTGTTTTTGCCACTACTAACAGAGTAACTTATGTTCTGTCTAACACGGTCACCTTTGTGATTTTCTCTATGATCTCCATTTCTTGGGTTTTGCCTTCCCTTTTGATTCCAGCCTTAGTTTTTTTGTGAATTCCTTTACTGATTTTTTTTGTATGCTGTGAAAGGAAGTTTGATTTTTGGACTGTCTGAATCACTTTCTGTTTTCCCTGACATTAAAACTTCTCAACCTTAGGAACGCCTTGTGCAAGTGTGTTCAAACCTGGCTCACTTAATATTCACTTGTCTCTGAATCAGGAGATCTGATTTCAATTCCCACGAGCGGGCGTGAGGTTGCCAACCAACTACTTCATCTCTCCCAATGATCTCGAAGTGCAGCTGATTATGCCATTTGATTTCGAATCTGGAGAGCGTCTGGAATCAGAAGGCCCAAATAATTTTTTTTTACAGTGGACTTATAGAATTCATTATAGACCAATTGGTTGGGATCAAGTGGAGGATCTAGAGTCCTTGAACACTTGAGTGATTCATTTGGATAACCGGTTGCGGGAGTGCAGCAGGGAGCTTCCCCTAAAGAATAACCCCTATTGGCAATCCATGGAGGGCACACGTCCTTTTTTTATAGCCCCAGTTAACTGAGATAGAGCCTATGCACTTAGGATATACATGGATGACTAGAGCTGAAAGGAGTCACCATATACGAGAAAGGTGCTGCCTCTAATGTGGCAAGCAAGGAAACTACCGAGACATATTCACTGAATTGGTGGGAAAAGACAGGCCCCGTTCAGCTTCAGAATTGCTGTGAAGGGGACTTTGCCTCCTGGTCTGTCTACTGCAGGTCTCTTTGTGTCTGTGGTCATATCCAGTGTGCCGCAGGAGCACCGCCTTCAGGACGCTGTAGGTAATTTTATGGATTCGTGTTATGCACAGTTATTTGGTCTACCTTGTATCCCTTTTAAGCGGCGATGAGTGAAAGACTGTGTTCAATACTGTCAATTGTCACTTTGAGTAACTATGATGCCCTTTGGGTTCACTAATCCAGCAGAATTCCAATCCCTGATCAACGAGGTCCTCCAGTTAAACATTTTTTTGTGAACCTGGATGATATTCTTACTTTTTTTGTAATCCCTCCAGGAACATGTACAGCATGTTTGCAGTTTTGAAGGTTTGAAGGTTCTAGTTAAAAACCACCTGTTTATTAAACTTGAGAAATGTAACTTCCATGTCTCTGAAGTGTCTTTTTTAGGATTGATAATTAAGACAGGCAGTGTTCACATGGACCCATGGAAGACCATGAAAGATTTTGTTGGTGCATGTTCAGTATGTGCCTGTAGTGAGGACCTGCACCAATGACCTCAAGGTCTCTTGCTGCCCTTACCCATCCCTCGAGGACCATGGTCACATCTATCCTTTTGTCACTAGTTCACTGCCCTCCCAATGTAATACAGTTATCCTAGTTGTTGATTGCTTCTCTAAGGCCTGTCATTGAATTTTTTTAATGTTGTCACCTTCTTGTGGTAACTGCTAGTCTGACATCAGGGTTTTTAACAGATATAATCCATTATATAATTTACCCTCATTATGGTTATATTATATAATCCATGTTATAATATAACCATAATGAGGCTAAATTTCAGACAGAAAGGATTAGTCCAGACTTGGAAACAACTTTGTGGTGTCTGGTTGACTCTAACCCCAAGATTTGGTGTTCCAAGCTTCCATGGGCCGAATATGCAAACTGCACCATCAAATGCTATGCTACAGGTGTGTTTTCCTTTTAATACCAGTTTGGTTTCTCACTACAGTTGTTCCCTTGGCTTAGATGTTAATCCAGAGATGAAAAAGGACATGGAATAGGGTCCAGGCTGCCTTGCTTTGAATATCCTGGGACTAGCAAGCTCACGCCAACCGCCATCATAGACCGTCTCTCTTGTAAATATTCAAATATTCTGGCAAATATTCTGTGTGTCCACATGGAATCTTCCACTCAAAGTGGAGAACCGCAAGTTAGCTCCTCCCTTTGCCATCATGATCGTCCAAGGAACTTCAGGAGACCTTCATAGATAAAGGGGTCCTGTCAGAACTGTGCTGTGTGGTGTTTTTTTTTTTTTTTTTTTGATTCTGTATGACCACCAGATGTCGGCATTTCTTTTTTGTTTTAATTCTGTTTACCGAAGTTTTCAATTCAAATTCAAATTTTTATTCGTCACATACAAATTATGCACAGTACAATATGCAGTGAAATGCTTAGTACGACTGTCCAAAAATAGAACAAAAAGAACAATAACAACTGGAACTA
>JBCNYG010000022.1:42500515-42520142 GCA_039654305.1 Porochilus rendahli | reverse complement strand
GCCATGTCTCTCACTGTCTGTGGTGAGAGGCATGTAAAAGAACCATTGCTGATTTTCGTCAAGAGTAGGCTGCATAGACGTCAGCCTACGATGGCTTGGCGAGCTGTCCAGGGTGTACTCTGCTCTCGCACAGAGTCGGCTGAGAGCCAGCCTCCCTGCGACCCTAAGTAGGAATAAGCAGTTCAGAAAATGAATGAATGAAGATCATTCCTCCTTTCATGCAGACTTGTTAATGTTATTGTAAGCAGACACAGAACCAAAAGAACTGCCACTCACTAGTGAATGGGCAACGATATGGAACTGAAACTGCTCTCTGTAGATGATGCAGGTACAAGGTTTGTTTTAAACCCTTAGCAGGATTTCAGCTGCTTGAAGAGCCATTTGATTTGTGGTACTATTTTTCTGAATATGTTGAACATATTTAAGGCTGTGCTGTACTGTACTATTACATTATTGATTATTGTTGTTAAATCCTTACTTAGTACAATAACCATGTATTATGTATTATTACCTGTTTAGGGGAAATTAAGTTGCAGTATAACTTAACTTGTATGAAGGTAGTATTTATGATGGTCCTTTTTTCAATCTAAAAGTAAAAGAGAACGTCTAAATTCTCAGGCGTGGTTTCTGCTAACGCAGGGCAAATCGCGTTTTGGCTTTTTGTCCGTGTGGTTGTGCCGTAATTGTATGTGGATGTGAGAGTCGCTATGTAAGAATCTGTTATGCTAACCAGCTAATGTGGCTAATTACAAAAATATTAATCGGATTATATGAAATTGTATATTTTTTGTAACGATAATAATTTGTTTTTAGTCGTTCTTATGAAAATGTAACACGGGATTTTATGTGTAACTAGGTTAGAAGCAGCTCTGGGCTAGGTGGGCTCTGGTTGACAATGCAAATTTAGCTGGTTGCTAACTTGTTTTTGAGGAGTACAGGTGATGTGGGAAATTAGGAATTATTTTAAAATATGTAGAAATGGTGCAAACTTTTAGTTTTACTACCAGTTTCACTAGTTAGCCTAACGTACTAACAAGGTAGTTGACAAAACGTGCGTTATGTTTTGCTAGTTGTCCAGTTAATGTGACTTTTTTGGTCGAGAAACACAAATAGCAAATCGTCTAACAGCAACATCAGTTAGAGTTAAACTCAACTGCAAAAATAGGATCCTTATTTTGGGTTTCTTTTATGGTAAACTATGCCAACACCCCATATGCTGTAGTTGGTTTATATTTTTTATTTATATGTTAATGTATGTATGTATTCTCACTGCAGCAGAATGGCGGAGTGCACAACGTTAGAAAGCCTCCTGGAGATGGGCTTCGACAAAAACAGAGCGTAAGCAATCACCTTTTTTTGTTTATGGTCGATTGAATATGATTCTCCTGCATTTATGATTGATTGCTGTGTTACTATCAAAGGGAGAAGGCTGTAGCACACACTGGAAACCAGGGCATTGAGAGCGCTATGGACTGGTAAGTGGAATTGCTCACTTACACTAATGATGCTATGGCTCAGCGTTGTTTACCTTTCTTTCTTTGTCTTCCACAGGCTGATGGAACATGAGAATGATCCAGACATCGACGAGCCATATGTGCCACCAAAAGGGAATGTTCTAGGCTCTTCAGAAGAACAAAGCCCATCCCAGCCTGCCTCTGATCCCACAGCGTGTAAGACCTTTTAGTTTGATACTACACCAGTATTTTAAATGTTGGGTCTAATAGAAGATTCTTGTATAAATGTAGAAAGGACATAAAAACAAATGTGGCCATACCTATAAAATAGGATAACGATATTGTGATAAATGATTATAACATGCCATTCTCATATGATCCAAATAAGGCAGGTCAGTTTTGTGGGCCATGTGTTTGTGTCAGGTAAACAAAAATGATGACAAGTGTGTCCGAGAAAGAGGCAGTGCCTGTAATTCATAGTTGCGTTTATCATGAAAACAGTTTTTCCCTAATTTATTCATGGCCAATTCCATACAGCTATGCCTTATCACATGACTGTGGCACACCAGGGAGGTGAAGGCTTTCCTGAGCTTCTTCTGAGGCATACAGTTCCAGCTAAAGGCATGTTTTTGAACTGCTTACCTTGACAGTATCAGGGGTGGCATAATTCACTTCGAGGAAATCTTTACCACCCACCTCCACATGCATAAGCTCACAAACTCCCCTGATGTTGTGTAATTGATAAAGGAGAGAGAGTGTGCAACTCCACCGTCCCAAGTTTGCCCTCTTGGGCTCTTGGCTACAGATGGCTCTGGCATGGTCAGGATTCAAAATTGTAATCGCTAAATGATTGTTTTCTGTTGCATCACTTGAGTACTCCTAATTTTTGAAATCACACATGATTAATGATCAATGTGCTTTATATATACCTATTGCTTTTTGTTTTTATCATATATGAAACCCAGTAACTGGAGAGACAGCAGAACAGGAAGAAGCCAAGCAACCAATGACAGAAGAGGAAAAGAAGGAACAAATTAAGAGGTTGGTGACATGAACATTGACAAACTTTTGAGTGTAGACATGAAATGCTAAAGGTTTCCACTGATGTTTAGGCTTGAGGAATTGATGAGGGTGAAGCAGGAAGAGAGGAGAGAGAGGGAGCGGCAAGAGGAGGTGGAGAGGGAGAAACAGAGGAGGAAACAGGGCCAGGAGCTGCAGCACATCCGACAGAAGCTGCAAGATGATGAAATGAAGCAGCTGGCTGAACAGCGCAGGAGAGAGAAAATGGAGGATTGTTTGGCCAAGTACTGTGAGCATGGATATTAAACAGAGCTGAAGACCTGTAGACTGCAGATTTTCTGATCTCATTTGGTGTTTGATCTTTTTCAGGCAAAGGGTCAAAGAGAAGATCGCACGTGATAGAGAAGAGAGAGCACGCAAGGTATTAACCTTTGGAATTTCATAAGGATTAGGGTACTATTTCCAAATAATTTTTTTTTTTTTACTTTAATTCACATTTACAGGAGCAGATTGTAATTTCTGGCTCCACTTCAGGCAAAATTATGAATGCGATGCATTTTGCCTTTTGGGGTAAGGGCCGGAACTAATGTTTGGGCCAGAATGTCAACTGAAGCTTAACGGGATTTAAAAATGTACCCAGATCTAATGCATCCCTGTATTCATTAGTTCATTCTTTCATTTGTTAGTCAGCTCAACCTTCCTTCATTTACTCTTCTTCTTGTCCTTCTTCCCAAAAGATTAGGTGAATCTGAAGCTGATCAGGGCCACGTATATAATTGACCTTGTCAGTGATGTAGTTTAGCCAATCAAACTACTCCCCAATAGTTTGCTGTGCCCCACACTGCTTATAGCAACTCATTAAATATTAAACATTAAAATGTCACAGATGCTAATTGTCATGTAAAATCCAAAACACAAACCCCTTTGCTCTTTTTTTTCCCCCTCACAATGTGTACGTGGAGGCCATTGAGTCAGTTACAACTTAACTTAATTCTCGTCTACTTACCCAACTTTACAACATGATGCAGTGATTGTCTCCTTTATAAGAAATTTGTTTCTAACTTGTGTAGGTTCTTGTGTTTTCTTATGGAACCTCAGCACCTTGTGGTAATTGTACAGGTGATTGTGCATACAGAATTAAGGATATTGTGATTGTGGCAGTAATAGTTAAACCCCTTACAGCTTCTACAGCTTGAACTATTTTCCAGGATATCTGTGCTAACTGACTTAATGCCATGGTTGTGTGTTGACTTGTGTGCCATAGCAACAGTAGCTAAGTGGGTGGAGCTTAACATTTCACTGATGGGAAAGTCCATTCTGATATAACCAAGAATACTCACACTTTACTGTGTCTTTGAGCCACAGACTGATGGCTTGTTTTTTTTTTTTTACAGTTTGGTGGTGGCTCTTCAAGTACAACCATGACATCTCCTTCTTCTGATGCCACACCCCAGTCCCTTAGTGAGAACCAGGGTCCTCCCCCAGCCAAGAAAGACTACGATGAATGTCGGATACAGGTAGAGTCACCAAATTTATTGAGTCTTTTCTGTGTACAATACAGTACTTTATTAGATAATCCCACAATACACTTTTCATGTCTAATTATTTGTCTACAGCATGTTGGTCTCTGTCTGCTACACCTGACACCCTCTTCTCTTGCTGATTAGGTTCGTCTGATGGATGGATCGGCGCTGGTGGCAGTCTTTAAGGCACAAGAGCCTCTGGCAGCAGTGCGCGTGTATGTACAGATGAACAGCTCTGAGGGTGAGGACTTTACCCTCCTGTCCCCCTACCCACGCCGTGTCTACACAGACCTCGACATGGAGAAGCCTCTACGCGAGTTGGGTAAGAAACATTTCTAGTGAAAGGTTTGGTATAAGTCAAATGCTCTTGCTTATAAAAAAAAAAAAACAATTCTCTAATTGAACATCACTGGGATTTCTGAGCAGGCTGTAGAACCAAAAAGTAAATGGAATATCTTTGAGGATGGTTCCAGAGACAGGTCTATGCCAAGAATCACAAGTATCACAGTGGTTTTAAACCATTGTGACTGCTCAACCCTTGTGTTTTTCCCCTCCAATATAATCTGTCTGAATATAAAAGTCTGGCCTTAATAGAAAAGCACTGCCTAGAAGTCACACCACTAAAATATAAACTAAAGGGCTCCCTTCTGCTATGACCTTTTGGCATTTTGTTTTTCTAAGTAAACTGAGCATGTGGGGTTTCTTTTGCTTACAGGCCTTGTTTCCATTTTCCTCAGGTTTGGTGCCTTCTGCTGTCCTTGTGGTTACTAAGAAATAAAGGCAGTCTCGTTTTATGCACATTCTTCTACGCCTTATCGTATGAACAAGAGAAGAGAAAACGGGTCACAATCATGGACTGCATTTGCTTTTACACGTCATTTAACAAGTTAAAAATGTCTTAATAGGAACTACAACAATAAAACATCTATTCACACTGACAACAGCAGAGTTAAGGGAACACTGCAAGTGTGCTGTGTATGCTTTCTTGATATGTTTGGAAGAATTTTTTGGGGGGGCTGTGGCTCCACTGTTAATAAAATGTGCTTAACCTTTACAGTTGGTACAAACATCAGTCATGAACCATCTACTTAAAGATGGCAGGCAAACATTTTTAAAATAGACAACTTTATTTGTAAAAAGATGGCATAAAAGCAATAATGTAAGTAAACATTGAAATTTTGAACATCCAGCGCACCTACTGGGTGTGGAGGGTGAAAACAGAAAGTGAAGCTGTTGTGAAAATAATGACTTACTAAATACAAAGTCATGTTTCCCTGGCATTTACAAATTACTTATGTGAAACAGCCGAATGTAACATGACCTGAAGCTAATATACACGAGGCATATCCAGTAAATATTTGTGTTAACTATATTTCTCCATGTAAGACTATCACTATTTTCATGTTCTGAACACTTCACTCCTTACCACTCAACATCAGGAAGAAAATATAACACGTCTAAACAATTATACACACTTAATGATATCTAAACACAGCACACTGAGCCAAGACGCTCACAATGTGATCATGTAGAGAGAACATAGACAGATAAATATAGAAAGAAATAAAATGCGCCTTTAAGTAAACCGTGTGCGCACTAAAGGGGTGTTACAGTTTAAAGTTTCCATGACTATTTCTAGACAGTTTTAGGGAATTATGGAATGAATAGACCATTTATTAGTACCGAAAATGTTTTAATCTCTTTGCACAACCTTACACATGAACCAAAAGGAAAAAAAAGACCAAAATCCTCTTTATTATTCTTCTTTCTTAGACACTGAGACTTATTTTTTAAAATTTGGTCGGTATTTATGATATAATAAGCTGAAGGACAGTGGAACAAAATTTTACCAATTACTCTTGGTTTTCATAAATTTTTCTCTGCTCATCACCAGAATAGATTAATAATGAAGCCATCAAGTATGGTACTTTAGAAATAAAACTTTTTTTCCTTTTTATTGGGAAGGGGGGAGATGACCATATTTCCTCCATTATTACAGACTCAAACATATTTAGACTACTGACTAATAAGTCGTTTCATGGCCATTCATTACATTTATGGCATTCGGTGGATGCCCTTATGCAGAGTGACTAACATTTATCATTTTTATACAACTGAGCAAACTGAGGGTTTTGCTCAAGGGCCCAACAGTGGCAGCTTGATGGTACTAGGACTCGAACCCCTAGCTTTTGGATCACTAACCCACCACTGCCCTTCATTCAAAATGCCACTTTAGCCTATTGGGGGAAACGAGCCAATCCCAGTTGACTTTGGGTAGTTATGGCAAATTAGACGATCAAGAAGATCATTAGAAGGGCTAGTGTTGATTCCAGGCACTGAATTTGCATGTGGTAACTGTTCATGGCAACTTTCAATATGCACTATCCAAGAAATGTTGATGCAAGTAAGCCATTTTTTCCATCCTATCGGAGAGAGAGAGAAGAAACGTTGAGAGGGGCCAAAACGGCAATGGATTGAGAATGTACTGGTGCGTTCAGCAACACCAAACGGACTGGAAGACCATGGAAGACAAGCTGGATGATAGTACAACAACTTTCCTCTGTAAAGAAAAATCCCTTCAACATCAAGGAAACTCAAGAAGTAAAAAGTGTCAAGTCTACAAACAAAAGACAACTTCATGGATGTAAACACCAAGAGTTTACCTCAAGATGCAAACCAGTAGTAACACTCAAGAACTGAAAGGCCAGATAAGATGTTTTTTTCTTTTCTTGAAAGCTCACTCAGGTTAGGAACAAGCTTTTTAGAAAGACCCATACTAGAATGATGGGAAGAGAAGAACACGGAGAAGGTATAGAAAGAAGGACTTGTGATCCAAAGCAGACAACTTCATCTCTCAAACATGATGGACATGGACATGTATGTGTGCCAGTGGTACTGGGTGTTTATCGATAATGTGACTCCTGCTATAAGAAGCCGGATGAATTCTGAAGTCATTCTATGCATTTGGAAACGGTCATGTGGGAAAAGTTTGCAACATGCAAGGACATGCAGCTTTTACCAGCTAACAAAAACAAAGTTTTTTTAATGGAGTTGGCGAAACGGGTCCACAGGTAGTCGACAAAAAATATTCGGAGAGACACGGTTGGGCAAAAAAGGGATGGAAACCACAGTATTAAGGACATAGCGGCGAGTTACCCATCAGATCTACACATCAAACTACAACAAGCTGATTGTACAACCTGTCTTCTGTTGCACTGTTGCTCAAATGAGACATGATTACACACACCTGCACAAAGTTAATACAAGTGATCTTATAGCTCAAATAGCTTGATAAGGACATGTATAGCCATGGCATGTTAAAGGCTTAGAAAAGATTTTATAATGTGTAAAAATTACACAAAGATGTATTCAACACTTTAAAAGGCAGAAATAATTCAAACTGAATCAATCTGACAGTCCACGAGAAGCACCAAGTCAAAAACCCATGATGGAACAGTCATTACCATGAGACACAAATACATACTGGACATTAGCTGTCCATCAAAAGCACTGAGGAGAGTGGAATCTGGTGAACAACAAAAAAAAATAAATAAAAGAATTCGGCTGATGTGCATCATCACATGTCCATTAAATGATTATTTCTGATTATAGCAAATATGTTCAATGAAAGGTGATTCATTACATAATCAGACCTGTCTTGCCTCTAGCTGGGAGGGTAGTACTGACTGTACTGGTTCCAGGGGTTGGAGTAACCACTATATCCTCCATAGTGCTGTTGCTGAAAATGAAAATTTAAAAAAAGAGTAAATATTTGCTGACAAGCACTGAAGATGATACACAAAACTTTGGAAACAGATCAATTAATAGCACTGTGTTTATTTTCATCTATCCAACTTATCTTAGACAATGAACTAAAATACACATGTACCTTCACAACATACAATATAAGAAAGCATAACACAATTAACTGCACACAGTAGCAGAATAAACAACACACGAAAAGCTAAGCTAAATCCTGCATACCTGATACCAGTTGCTGTAATTTCCATACCCACTCATATCTCCACCCATCACTGGAGGAGGAGGTACAGGGGGCATGGTAGGTGGGACAGCCTGTGCAGTTGCTACTGTAGAAGAGTCATCGTCAGTTTTAGGTCTTTTCTCTGGATCTTCAGTATCACTAGAATAATAATAAAATAACAACACTACCATCATTTAAAAAAATTATCTAAAGTATATAAAAAGTGAGTAAAAATGTAGCCTGTTATTTCACATACCTGTTCTCTGCATCACGCTTCTTTGCTCCAAGATCATTTAGAAGCTTCTGATGCTCCTCATAGATACTCAGGACACTGCAACACACACACACACAAATATATATATATCAGACCAGACGTTTTTAACCTTTGCACCAAAGAGCCTTGTTCACCCAGTTCTTGGTACTTGCATACCAGTTCACTTGGACCACCATTGTTAAGTACTTAGCACGGCATACCAGGAACACCCCATCACAATGTGGCCCTTGGCAAAGTCACTCAGAGTCTTTTGCAAACTAACAATATCCACATGGGATGTTTTTTTTTAATTCCTATCTATCCTATCCTATTTAAACCTATCAGCTTGCACCATTCATGTGCAGTATACACTAATCAGTCTTATTCAGACAACAGTTGGTGGGTGGTAATGATGTTAATGTTATGACAGACTGGTGTGTGTATAAGCATGCCGATTACTCAGATTTTGCCAGCAACCAGACTACTAAAGTGGCACATTAACAACCATGTTATCTCATTAGATATGCATCGTTTCCACAGAATCTTAACTCTTTAAACCAGCAGTGATATGAGGAGGAATCGAGTTCTGAAGTCAGTCATTTACAGAAGAATCCGGTAATTCCCAGTGAAATTACAGATTAGATGAATTGACCAATAGTGTTTTCATGTAGGTGGGGCAAGCAGCGTAAAAACAATAAATAAATAAAAATCAAGTAATGATAAAATTAACCCCTGAGACTTGGAATCTTTGTTCTGTGGTTCCACATATTTATTCCATCTTGCTCCTGAATGAGTCGGTGATGCCTGCTGTACTTGCTTATAATGACTGAAAATTGATGCTAGCATAAATGACAGGAGTGATCAAAAGCAAACTCAGAGTTTAAGACTTATTCTGTCACTTGTACACAGCCATGCTGTTCTACCTGATATGGGAAGATATCAGCTTTATGAACACACTGGTTTTACCATGCAGTACAGTTAATCTGCATGGATTTCACATAGTATCCTAGCACTACCACTGAAACCATGGCAACCAGCAGTAAATTAAATATAGAAATGCCTGTAAACTGACAGCACAGAGCAATTTGAGTGACATAACTGCTGCTTAGACGAGTGCAGGATTAGGATCATGCTTACCACAAGTATCACAACATGTCATGGTTATGGTTTAGATTAAAAGATAGCTCATGGTTTGTTAACATTTCCAAAACTAACAGCTGGCATTATAATACATCATCAATTTCCTTATACTGAGTAACTTCTGACCTTTGCACTGTGGGCCCAAAATCCTCAGCAAACTGCAGGCCTCTTTGAGAGAAGAGGATCTTGCTATCTGATGAGAGAGGTGCAGCTAAAGCTTTGCTCACACATTGCTGGACTCCTCCTCCGTTGAGTCGCAGATCCCCAGATAGCTCCAGGTCCAGTAGATTCAGGTAGAGCTTACTGTTGTCCTGGATACACACGGCATTGAAGTGTACAGTGAGTGAAATGAGAATGAGTGCAATTCACCTTTAAACTTCTGCAATCACCTGCATGCTGTTACAGAGCTAACAGAAGGGGTGTTAGCAGATTCTTTAATTGAAGGGGTGAGGGCCACAAGGGTCTAACCCAAAGAAGAAAAGAAAAAAGAAAAATGAGATAAGGTCATATTTGAAGATGTAGATAAGGTCAACGTGTGCCAGAATGGTCCCTTAATCTTCCTTATAACCTTGAATCATATAGTGCAAAAACGTTCATTTAATTTTCCCTCAAAAACTGTTTTCTGTTGATTAAACCATACTGGTTTTCAGCCCTTCATTTACCCTGAGCACTTCTTTTCATTTTCCTCATATCTTAGCTCCTTATGAGGAATGGAGCAAAGGATGCAAGGACGGAGTGCTGACACAAAGGAATGAGTATCAACAGCTTTTGCCAAATTAGTATTTATTGCTCACTGATGCATGTTTCTACAGAGCCTGTAAGTCAACACTGAAAAAATGACTGGTGGAGCGAACGCACATGTTCACTGATGTTTCGCGTGGCACCATCTGGCATATATATCAGATCCTTGTTGCTGTATAACAGGGCCTAATGTTAGGTTATGTTACGTCACCTGAATGATGCGTTTACTCTGATACTAATAATATTATTATTGTCATGACTTTTGTTACTATGTCATTAATGGAGAAATTCGAAGACTCTTGAGTCCTCGGATACACGCAGGGTCTGTCTAACTTGAACACAAACATCCCGACAGACCAGTTGAAAAGTTGCTGTCTGTATAAATGTAATGTCGATCGTAATATTGCTTAATGTTAGTACAATTTCTGTAAGCTCTTAAATGTCTAGTAATAATAACATGAACAATATATAGCTCATGCCAAAAGGTAATAAATTACAAGGACTGAGTTCACATTCGTTGACTGCAGACAAATACACAACCAATTTCTTGAATAGACATGGTACTGTGAAGCACACAATATCTACTCAATGCATGGAAATTTCAATCCAAACAAAACCCTAATTGTGCAAAAACATATAAAACAAAAGTATTAGATATAAAGATACAGCTAATTTCTTACCGGACTAATCTCAATGGCCTCTTGCAGCACGGCACGAGCCCGTGATGGATTCTTGCCTAATTTGTGTAGAAAGCGGGCCAGTTTAATGGAGTAAAAGGCATGGAGGTGTGCCTTGTCTTTGTTCTCCTCAACTGCTTCCTTTAGCAGTGATTCTGCCTTATCCAGATGGCCCACCCTCCTCTCTAGCCCTGCCCTCCGGAGCCGCACCATAGCCAGGCCAGGCATGGTCCTCTCTAGCGCTTCCAGGATACGCTGTGCCTCAGAGATATTACCTGCAGGAGGACATACACCACAAACTTAAATACCAAATATTTAAATATATAGCTCATTTCACAAAATCGATTTTTTCATTTGATAACCCAGTTACCTGCACTGGGGGTACAGCAGTGACAACCTGTTGACAGTGGGGCTTGACTTGAACCCCCGACCTTATTATTATTATAGCTCAGCAATTCACAATTATTGTGCCACAGCCCATTATTGGGCCACAAAACATTACGCCATCTAGTGGTCGACGGAGGAAGTAGTAAACTTTTTTATTTTTTGTTAATTTACAAATCTTATTTTTTTGTTACAATTTACAAAAAAATATACATAAAAACGCCAAATCAAGATGCATAATCTCAATGATCACTTATGTTTGAATATTGTGACACCAATCATGCCATCAGCTAAGGACAAACTTGTTTTGCCACGGTTTGCTAGCTAGTTCCAAAGCGTGTAGTGATGAAATATAACTTGGAATATAATTTATGTTCGTAATGGCTGGGAACAAGGCTGACGCGAAGGGCACTGTGCTTTGAATGTGGAGAAATCTTGACAAATCAAAGCCAATTAAAGCTACAGAAATATTTGATAACAAAGCAACTAAGCTGTGCTGGGAAAGCAAAAGAATACTTTTCAAGGAAAAAGGATGGGATTTAAGCATATCAAAGAGTCATAACAGTATTAATATCTCAGATACAAGCCTCCTTGTAAGCTAGCTATATGGCTGTTGCTCATGTTGCTCGTAGCAAAACAAGCCTTTACAATTGCAGAGGAGCTTACCTTGCTTGGCCAGTGGACATTTGTATAGCTTTGCTAATGGAATCACAAATTTGGTGCACCTAGTCTAAATTTTCAAGTTAAATAAAACAAGATCTAAATCATGCCATTAGATAGTCAAAACCGTCCCTCAAAATGATACACTGGTTTTATGGCCTAACTATTTGGTGTACATTAAAATTTCGGACATGAATATGGAACAGATTGAAACTTGACAAATGGGTCCTATCCTGCGTTATTGAACTAGGACCTTGAAATTTTGCATGTATTCATGTTGAAACATGTTCTACGTCTGGTTAAAATTTCATTGAATTCTGAGATGGTCACCTGGGAACCTCTAGGTAATTTGACATGGAATAACCCACATTTCTGGAAGAGCAGTGCTCCCCTCTTGCTGAGCATTACACAGATGGCCTGTCTATCTGATATATTCCACCAGTGAAATTAAGTGAATACAGAAACAGCACTGTTTTTAGTTTTAGACCAAATTGAAGGTTTCAAGAAACAAGTAATTCTTTGGAATAGAAAAGTCAAGGAGGGATGATTTGACACAGAAAAAGCCTCGTCTCCTGTCAACATATCCAGTCTTATAACCCAGTATGGACTCGGCTATCTCAAAAGTTTGCAGACTACTTCCCAGAGCAACCAATACATGGAAACCTTCAGATTTTGGACCCTTTACCTGTGGATCCTGCTTCAGTAGACATCGCTCTGTCCACTATTAACAGGCAGAAGCCTGAAGCTTCAGCTCACACAAGTTGACCTTGACTCATTCATTACCGGCTGCTAATAAAAATCCCTCTCTGTCAAACAGGCAATCAAGTTCCTCCTGCCTTTCACCACCACATACTAAACAATTCCCAAGTTTTCCACTGTGACTGCTACAAAATCAAAATCAGGGAATAAACTGAAATCTATTTGGATGCTACTCCCAATGTCAGTGTCTCACACATCCCACCATGACTTGATCTCATTATTTCTGAGAAGCAAGGCCATGTCTCACTGAGGGTAAGAAGAATATATATATATTTTTTATTTACAGCTTACAGTGGAGTACAGCCCAGTATATCAGTGAACTTTCCCCATTTTTTATCATGCTTATTTTTTCATGTATTTGGAAAAGTGGTCCTCAGAATATTTTTAAGAATCAATAGTGGGTGTTCAGTTACAAAAGTTTGAGAACCCCTGTCCTAATGTAAACCCTTGATTTTGTAGCACACTGTCAGCCCATAGGTTGGAATGAAACATCTAACTGAAAGTCTATGGTGATATTCATAGTACACTGAAATTGAAACTTCCAACTGCTAACCGGGCACCGCAATGTGTGGCGGCCTGCTTAGTGTGTGTGTGTGTGTGCTCACTTTGGATGGGTTAAATGCAGAAGCCAAATTTCCCTTGCAGGATTAATACAGTACATCAAAAAATAAACATAAATAATAATTTAAGAATAATAATTAAAAGCCTGACATCTTCGGAGAGCAATGTTTACATTATGAGTTCCTCACATCTAATTAATAGGTCTCAAGCCTGAATCTGACTGAAGAGTTGGTAAATCGTCTCTGTCAACTGTACTAGCACTGCTGAATGAGCCATCCATAATTAATTAGAGGTACGAGTAGGGAAATGTGCATTCGTGAGAAGACGTGTCAAGCTAGCCGATGTCCGCTGAGCACAAGTATCTTCCTAAGGTGACGTAGTGTGGGCTATTTATTTTCAGACATTTTTTAATAAGCGAGGAAAATTACTTTGGAAAAGTGAAAATGCTGTTTCACACATTTTCTGTGTCTGTGGACAAGTACATTTTAAACATTATAAGATACAAGGTTTTCAAAAGCTCTCACAGACTTCAGTATCTCAGTCCTGAGATAATATAACCGCACAAACCAATATTTAATTTAATCAACTTGTCATGTAGTCATGTTTACTTCTCCCTTATAGTGTTACTCACCGTGTCTCTCTTCAAACATGGCCCACTGCAAGTGAAAACTGTGCTTGTACGGCAGGTGGATTTCACAAGCTCGGCGATAAAGATTGCGTGCCTCCTCCAGACTGCGTGGTTCTAGATAATGCACATACTACAATACACACACACACACACACACAAATAATTAGACAAAGAAATGTCACATGCAAACCAACTCTTGTTTGTGTTCATGTCTTTGTCTACCTTATTCCAAAACTCCTCATAGAGTGCGCAGGCAATGAGGCAACGCTCAAACAGAATCTGCACCCTTCTATGGTCAGCCATTCCGTCTTCGACCTTTGAACCCTCCTGACCTTCCACAGCCATCTCCTCAGTGGACACATGTGCTGCCTCAGCTTCAGCAATCTCCCAGTCCAGGTACGTGTGCCAGGCATTCAGCTGGGTTCGGTCCAATGGCTTCACGTGGAAATATGGCCTCTTAATCTGACACAGGAAACGGGGAGTCATAACCAGTAAACAGGACTGACCTCTGACTTTAAATCAGTGCAGAGACAGCGCAATTCTCTACAAACTCTTACCGCGTCTTCATAGTTCCATCTCTTTCTGACCTCGGCCTCATTCTGCTGATACATTTCCTCTCTGCTGGCCAAGACCACCTCCTGCATTTTCTTTACTGCCTCTTCCTACATGGGGAAAAAATAAAATGCTAAAAAACACGTGTTTAAGTGAGGGGCACAGGAAACCTTGTGATTAGAAGATTTTCATTTTCCAATGAAATTTTTTTGGGGGGAATATCAAAACAATTCAGAAATAGAGGTGATTTTTATATATATATGGGTTTCCTCTGGGTACTCCGGTTTCCTGCCACATTCCAAAAACATGCACAGTAGGCTAACTGGATGTTCCAAATCACCCCTAGGTGTGAGTGTGAGCGTGAACAGTTGTGTGTGTTGGCCCTACAATAGCCTGGTGAGCTGTCCAGGGTGTACCCCGCCCTCGCCCAGAGTCGGATGAGATGGGTGCCAGGTTCCCCGCAACCCTAATTAGGAACAAGTGTCTGAGAAAATGAATGAATGTGTATACATTATTTTTTAAAGGTTTGTTAATAATGACCAAACACTGTCTGCAAATAAACAGCCAATATTATTCTGGCATGGTCAAATATTAAGACTCCAGCAGTTCTCAAACAGCTATCAGGAACACCAATATACATATAACTACTGCTTTCCAAAACCACACACATAAAAGAAACAAATAAGAAAAACATGCCTGAGGCTTCACCTATTGCAGGAAATTGGGAGTTCAGAGATCATCTGATGGAAAAGGGAAATTTGGCTTCTTCATTTAACCCATTCAAGGCGAGCACACACATGTAAACAGTGAACACACACACACATACAACCGGAACAGTGGGCTGCCACACACGCTGGCACCCGGAAAGTATTTGGGGGTAAGGTGCCTTGCTCAAGATGGAGAAATGAAAGGTCGTCGCCAGTCATTTCCCTTTCAGTTTGGGAATGGTGATAAGTCAAACATTATCTTTGTTTGATTCCATCGGTTAAAGTAAGGTCTTACACGGGACATGAATATGCTTAAATATATAAAATCTTACTTGCTAGGAATGTTTTAATCATTAGAACAAGTAAGTATGTACATACAAAAACCAGTTTTTTCGAGCGAGCAGTATTAGCCCTCCAAAACGCAGCAAGCAGGTCATGGCATGGTCACGTGATGCACAACATGCAAGCATGTCAGCCTCGGAGTCCTCGTCAGTTTCCAGGCAATGCGACGCCTATTTGAGCGATATCAGTGAACCTAACATTGATGAACATGATTTAGGGAACGTTTTATTCGCATATGAACCCATGTGGGGAAGGTTTGGGGTCATGTTTCAGTGAAGACGATGGAGACGACAGGGAAGAGCGACTCAGAAACACTGCATGGTGAGCACTGTCTGTGATCAGATTTCAATTCCATATTGTGTAATTTAATTATACACAAACCAATATATGTAAATATATCACGTAGCACCACTGCGTATAAATATATAGCGTATATATACACACACACATATATATATATATGTGTGTGTGTGTGTGTGTACGTACACATATACACAAATACACACTGTTTGTATATCTGAATCAGTGAATCGAGTCTTCTCGGAGTTAGATCCCAGCCCACCCGAATGTGGTGGTTGTTTTTCAGGGAACAAGTGTCTCACAGGGATACAGTCCTCTCACAAGAACTTACTCCATCCATGGTGGACTTGCTACACAATGCCATTGAGCACATGTCTCCAGTTTTCCCTTTTTCATGACCTGACTTGACCTAGTTGAGTCTGTTTGGCAGCTGTGGACATTAAGGAGCCAGGAAACACAAAACTGAACTCAAATATCACAGTACACACAGCTGTGATAAATGTTGGAACTGAAAGGTTTGATTTATTAAGTCACCACGAACTATTAGAAACAAAATCATGACTAAATATTTTATGCAAGAGTCGACCTTTACCCATCTGTAATGGAATTAAATGAATGCATATCTATACATGTAATAATTAATGTCATTACATTAAACTCCAGGTTCCTTACAGAATCTTTGTCACTGTTTGCCGGATCATCTTCTCCGGGTGGCCTCTCCTCCTCCTCCTCCTCCCCCTCAGCAGCTGTAGCATCGGATCCGTCCTTCTTAGCCTGAATCTGAGTCTGCTGGTACTCAGCCTGCACCTTCTCATATTCTTCGGGACTCAGCACATCCTGGAGTGGACTTGATGTTAAGTGTGTCTTTAATCTGCAGGGACAGAAACACAATCATTTATCATCAGCCTTAAGAGTCTCCAGCACAACACGCATTTTTCTTATGGACTGTGAAAGCAAAAGACAAAAACAAAATTGTGATATTTTGGAGTTCTGAATTTTGTTGTGCTGAATTGCAGGTGTTTGACAGTTTACCAATAAGGCTTTGGGTGATAAATTCAGCTGCATCTATATATGAAGGGGGGAAAAAGATCACAAGATATGATAGTGAGAAGAAATATCAGCAAGCTCTCACAAATCTGTGTGTTTGTATGCGGATTTGTGTCTCAGAATGAACGGCTGTGTAAACAACTTTCTTAATCCCTTCTTCACTCGTGTGGACGTACTTTTCATAGTGCGTGTTGTACAGCTGCGTGGGCACTCTCAACACCCGGTCATAGACTGCAGTCATGGCTCTCAGGTCTCCTTGTTCTTTCTCCCACTCGGCATACAGGTCCCAGAGGCGGTCTGAATGCCAGTCCCAGCCTGCCGCAGCCACAGCATCCTCAAACACACTGTGAAACAGAGACAGGATGCAAAGAGAGACCATAATATATCACCCAGAATTCCGATTTCTATTCAGATTTGTTTCTCTGACATAAATCTTAGCTTTATACTAATGAAATCGTTCCAAAACATCATTTTTCCACAGCAACAATTACCTCATAGGGTCAAAGACAACAATCAGTCACATATTGTTACGAAAACTTTTGGCATTTTTGTCCGTCATTTTGATTCAGGCATGACACTCCGAGTTTGCAAAATGAATCATTTTCCTTATTATCCATTCAAGAAATTTTCTCGTTCCTTATTGGTGGAAAGCCATGCAAGAATTCTTGGTATTGCATCATGCCATAGGATAACAGAATTTTTGCACTGTTGCTATGGAATAAGTTCAATGAGTATTTTACAACTGGCACATACAACACAGTAATGTGACTATGTACTCAAAAAAAAAAATGCGGGTATCAGAACAGGCTTACAAGAAAAAGGAGGAAAATGGGCAGCAGTCAAGGGTGCTGCTTTTTTTTTTAAAGTATATCTCAAATAATTCAAAAATCTATTTTACAATAAAACTAAATATACACACTGTACCCAAAATACCTTAAAAATATTTTAAGAAAACTATATCTAATGAAATAAAACATCTGAGACCAAATTCATAATAATTTGAAGTCCAAAATCCAGTATTTTAGTTATTTTCCTGTACAGAAATTAACATATGCATTAATATGCAAATACATTTACTAAGCAGCTCCATATACAACTTTTTAAAGCATATGCTGACTAATATACTACATAATCTCATTTTAATACTATACATATTTAGAACGTCTCCATAGCAGCATTAACAGGCAAATATAGAAATCCATCAGCTGTGTGTATGTGTGTGTCTGTGTGGTCTGCAGCACACATCCCTGATAAAATACAATCGCAAACTTCCCTGATAAAACGCATCAAAAAAGCTCTTAATGTCGGGGTGAAATTCAACAATAACTTAAGGTCAGAAACTTATACAGGATAGAACGAACATTTTACTAAAAAACTATGAACACGATCTTTGTTACAGGAGAATCCCCATATAAAGTTTTTCGTGTTTGGACCATGCGTTTAACCTCGTTTCTGAACAACCAGTTGTCACTTTTCGTATTTTCTTTGACCAGGTGCTGCTCACTTCTGTTGATAATCTCGCACGGCGAGATGACCAGACTGCAATATCATATTACGATGCCTGACACATGCAATAAACTAGAAACAGCTGTATTAATATTTCCAAATATTAATGTTTCCTTACCATAACACATATGATCTTTACTGACAGTTAAAGTGTAACATTTTTTTAATTGTCTCATGAAATATGTACAGGTCCAATTGTTAGCTGATATGTTTGTTTATTTTATGGGTTTAAATTTCTGACAAACTGTAAAGAAGGGCTCTTAAATCTCTTGTCATCCGTGTTATTTTGAACGGCAGCACAAGACTCAAGATTCTTTATTGTCATTGTGTTCACACATAACCAAATTTTGTATGAGACTCTCCGCTATAAAAGAGTACAAGCAACGTAGGAAACTGCAATTAACACAATATACATATAATCATAAGCAATTATATACACAACTTTGAAATAAAAAATAAAAACTGAAGACTGGTAGGTACATTGAAGGCACTATGAAATGAAATAACTAAATAGTAGCAGCAGAGCAGCATACACTCACTTACTGCTTCTTTTCCCACTTACTGGCAACATATGAAACTTTAAATGACTGTCTTTCTTTACATTAGATGTACAGCCCACTACACATCAGCTTTTAGGCATGACGAGCACACTAGATTAGCAAAAAACAAATAGACGCAGTGGTTTGTTTCCCCCACTTTAACATGGAGGGCAGGTTCCTGCTGCCGGTCACGTGATTGAGACGCGGATTATCGACTGTGAGATACTAGAAATACTGGAGATTACGGAGGGAGTACGCTCACCAGATTGTACTTCTTTGACCTAGTTCAAGTTGTCAATATAAACAAACCGTGTAATTTTTTTAAAAAATTCTACAGAAAAGTGCAAAATGGCAAGGAAATGTCTAAAAATCCTACTTTATCCGACAAAAATTGACATAGCACTGAGACACCCTAAGATAGTAGGGAAGTACAGCTGATAACATGAGGCAGCTTTGTTATTCAAAATCTAAATAAGTATGAACTGAGATTGATTTAAGTGACAAAAATAAGTGAGTGAGTGAGTGACTGCCTGAGTAAATAAATAAATAAATAAGTAAATGACTTATCATACCTGCGAATGCGCTGTGTCGACTCAGGCAAATTCATATTCAATGTGCCAAGCAGGAGGTTAATGTAATGTATCCATAGATCCACACTGAGAGGGATTACTGTCAGTCCTTGCACACAAACCTGCAAATAAGAACCATGAGCGTTCAGCAAGGAACAAACACTAATTTTGGTTTCTACTGTTTGCTAACCTGTAGCCATTTACAAAAATTACAAAAAATGTGGAAACAGATGAAGACGAAGACAAAACAATTAGAGTGAGGCTGAAAACCAAGGGACAATAT
>JBCNYG010000022.1:42484701-42500415 GCA_039654305.1 Porochilus rendahli | reverse complement strand
ACAGTATAAATAGTATATGAAAATATATACAAAACATCAATATAGTCTTCATACATTAATGAAAATGTAGGATTTATCACATGTAAAAGCAATGCCACTTGACAGGTCACACAGACATGACTGACAACTGTCAAAACAGAGTCCTCCAGACAACGAATAAGTATAAGCCATTTCTACATTTTTTGGTCACCTAATTATTTATATACCCTTACCACAGGCTTGAATTTAGTCTTTTGTCCACTGAAGCATGTCTTTGTATCAGTCATATTCAAAGCATAAATGAATACAGCTTGCTGTTATAGATGTACTGTGGCTTTTCAGCTTAAATGACTGCTAAAGTGTATACAGGACAAATTGTTTTTTTTCCATCTTTTTTTGGATAAATGTCATGTCTATCATTCATGAAATGCAATCTCTCACAGTCAGTACTGTACTGCATTTGATACCTCCTCAGCATTCTTGTTGTGTCCTGCTCGTCTTTCCAAATCTGCAAACTTCTTCCAGTAGCCATAGCAGAGCGGGTATCTGGCCAAGAACGCATTCAGGGCCTGACGAGATGCTCTCAAATGACCCTGGAACAGTTTGAAATTGTTTGTTGAAAATGCAAAGCTGGACCTCAGTTTAGAGTGACAAGATGTTTAACAGAGCCTGGTAATAAAATTTTCATGCACTTTATTGCCGTGTTACCTAAACTCACTTCACAGTTTCTCCTCACCTCTTGTTCACAGTACTGTAATAACTCAGTCCAGCTGTTGAAGTCCTGTGGGTTGTCATTCACCAGTTTCCACTGTCTGTCAAAATCCACTGGCAGTTCTTGTTCCTCCACTTCCTCTTCTCCGGTCACCGGAGGTGCACTGTACACCAATGGCAGATCTGACATGTCTGTTCCTGCCATGTCTCCAGATACCCCTAAGTCAGCCTGAGGAATGTTAGTGACCTCAGGGACCTCACACCCTGCAGATAGAAAACATATTTCGTTTATGAAATGTTTTAAAAATATTTAGCACCTCTCATGTCTTTGCTCTTCAAGTACACTCACTAGTAGGCATGGGAAAGATAGGGGGTGGAAAGACAAGCCACCCTGGTCCTGGGTCATGTGACACAGGGTCAGAAATTTGTGACAAAGAGATTAAGAGTTTATTGTGACTTCACATTATTGTCATCACATTAGTTACCAGTACCAGTAAAAGAAAAGTTAACTCTGTGCCGAGTCCATAGTTCAAATCATTGTGGGGAGTCCGTTTAGAATTCACCACCAAGCTTTACTGTAATAAAGGGTTCCTTTTTATCAAGGTAATGTAAAATAGTCACTGCTTATAATGCAAGATCGAGGCAAAAAAACGAAGAAAGATGTCTCAAAAAAATTCTACATCACATCACAATATCAAGCAATGTAATAGCAATAATAAATATTCGAAAAGGATCTATTATGGGATTACAAAGATATGACAAATTCTTTTTTATTATTGCAAAGTGACTCAGCCATGCTTGTTTTGTCTTGTCTGAAGGTCTCAGACCAAAGTACACGTCATGACTTGACTACTGTGATTGGATAGTCATGAACCAATCAGTAACAAAGAATTCGTTTCATGGCGAAATCACATATTTCCATTAGTTTAGACCCCCAAATGTACCATGTCCACTCCAGGGGCCCCAGGGTCTGAATGGAGTTAAGCTGTAGCTGGATGTAACATTGCAGTAAGCGTGCAGAGGAGATTTCCTTTAACTCCTGCAACATCTATAAGCTAAAACTAGTTAAGAACTTGTGCTTTACACCTTCATTACATTAAATTAATTAAATTGCATTAACATTCTCTTGCGTTCTTGTACAACAAAACTCGGATACGAGCTGAGCTAAGCTAAGCTAGCTCATTGGCATCTGACGGAAATGCACAAAAAAGACACATTTAAAAAACACCCCAACATGTAATCAACGTTTTATAAGACAAGAATACACGGAATTAAAAAAAACATGAATTAGTTCATTTAAATATGTATAACCTGACGGGTTTGCAAAGTCCCCGTTGTCAGTGAACGTTTCCGTGCCTTCAGTCGCCATGACGAGGGTGAGAAATGACGCCAATCATATGCGACAACTCAGCTTGCACAAAGTCATTTCCGGTGTTGTTTAATACACTCTCTAAAAGCGGAGTTTAAAAAGACGTTCATGTATTCAAAAAACTCAATTTTTGTCCTTCCTCTGCATGACCTTAGCCACCATTTTCTTTACTGTTCTGTATTATATTGAACAATTTATAAATACACATTAAAAAGAGATTGTGAGTGGCTTGTGGGTTTGAAATGAAAACAGTCACCTATTCAGTAATTAAGAAAGTGACACACAGGATATTCCACCCAATAAACAGGTCTAACCACTTGAAACACTTCTTAAACAAAACAGATCACACTGTGAGCAACAAAAGGCATATAAAAATGTCTAAATCTGTCACATATCACAGTGCCAAAGACATCACAAGTCAAAAAGGTAGAGGGTGATTGGTACTTTGCAAGCTGCCATATGACATCTCCCCAAACTGATGCAGTTCTAGCAGTCTGAATGTTTGTTAATCAACAATAAACTGCTTATATTATAGTTACAGAACTATAGCTCATCAATCTCATGTCCAGAGTTTTCTATCCCTATAGGAATATCTATAATCCTAGTGTAGCTCTTGTGGAAGGAGACAATTACTCAAGCATTACTCAAAAATCTTATACACTGTATGCCAATGAAATGAACTTCAATATAGAATGCAAATGGTGGTTTCACACACAACTAAAACTGAACACTAATCCTCTCTCTACAGTCCGTCATTGACTGTAAATCATATTCTGGTAGACATTGATATCTGTACTGTTGCACACTGGAGAATAAATACACATTGATTATATTGTCATAAAATAAAGCACAAGTACATATTTTTTTTTTTGCACTATGCATAAGACATTATTTGCCATTAATGACACTGTTTTATCTAGTAGAGCATGTCATTTAATTTGGGGGAAAAAATTAAAAAGTACAATTCACCAACATATTGTGTAAGTTTTTATTATTCTTATTACCACCATCTTGCCTGATCAAGTCATCAGTCAAGGTAATTTAAATCACAGCCTGTAAAAATTACAGAGAGAAACATACCAGCTTTTTGGTCTGCCAAAAGTTTTCATTACACTACATATTTGAGAAGGGAAAAACTGTGGTGCTCACTGGAACTAAAGAATATTTTAAAAATAGTAGGAATGTACACATCTGTGTATGTGTGTGTGTGTGTGTGTGTGGGGGGGGCAGTTGAGACTGCAAGTGATGGAACTTATTTTAAGGACATCAGCATCTCAATGGCATCCTTCAAATGATTACATATTTAACTTTGCTGCATTACCTGTAAACATAGAGTCAGTGACTGCTTTGTCCAAAACATCTAATCACCCTCAAAAGTATATTCAAGTGCTCTGGAAAACATACTACAAAAAAATTTAGGAAAAAAAAAAACATTACAGAATTTGGAAACACTTCCACCAAGTCAGTGCTTTAATACCCTAAAATATATGCCAAGTTTGTAGGTCTGTCATATGCTACCCTTGCTTTACACATCAATCCACTATCAAAGAGTTTTTTAATTTGCAAAACATGCCCTCCCTTTTCACAACAAATTGGATGATTGAATCAAACACACTCTTCTTTCCTTTTAATCATAGGCATGTGAGAACAGAGTGACTACCAAATTTACTACAGAGAAAGTGTTTGAAATGTACTTTGATTTTTGGACACTGAATTTATAAATTTTACAACCTAAATTATCATTTCATTCTTATTCAGGCCCCAAACTAATCTGACATACCCTTCAACTGAATCACAACTCACCCCTTCACCTGCTCTTGTGTATGTATATATATATATATATATATAAACACAGTGTACGCGTTAAGAGAAAGAAACTTGATTGCATTTTTCTGAGTAGTCTTGTATCTTTTGGTCTCAGTGAAGTCTTGATCAATGGAATGAAGTGTTTGAATCCTGCACCCGTTCTGCCAGGCTGCCATCCTTTAGTGTGTTACTGAAGCAGGATGGTCCAGTCTGCTGCAGCATTCATGCCTGGCTTGCGCAGAGTTAATACAGACATGGATGCATCAAATTCAAACTCCACATCAGTGTTTCGGCCTGTTGGAAAGTGTTCAGAAAAAATCAGTAAAACTTTATCTAGTATCAAGTCAGTCATTGTTTATGGACACACTGCATGCACTCATCCAATTAAAGAAAAAAAAAAACAAAAAACAAACATTTGGATTAAAGACAAAGCTAACTCATGAAAAAGGATGTGAAGACATTATTTGATGTGGAGAACTTTCAACATGTTAAATATTCTTAACATGGGAGAAATATGAGCAAAATAGTCACATAAAAACATACCGTCCATTTGAAGAGTAACCTTGTTGGGCTTACTGGTTCCCAATATGAAAATCTTTTCAATCCAAGCTTTAGTACTGAACTTGCAATCCAGACAAAAGTTCCTGAAAAGACAAAAAGAAATTAGAGTGAATCTGCATCCCAAACAGCACATGAAGAATTATTTAATAATAATTGAAAAAAAAAAAAAGACAAAAAGCGTGTATATAGCATACCTGGATGTCAGGGCATTGTTGGAGAACATTAGGCCCCGGTGAACAAATTCTTTCTTTGCCTGGAAGTCAAAGGTGTGGCCATCATCAATGTAAAGCTCACCTTCAGCAACTCTCTGAGAAAAGAAAATTGCAGGTCAGCAAGAAAAGATTTGTCACTTTGTGATGATTTGAAGAAAATGTCAGTAAAATTTAAAATCTTAACGTTGAAAGAGAAAGACTATCCAACAGTGAAAATACAAATACAATACCTGTGGACCAAGGGCCACATACAAGGTGTAGGGGTCATTCTCCATGCACAAAGATGACCTGCGAACTCTGAGCTTTCTAGGAATGATGGAACCACTCCGCTGGAACACTGGGATCTACACCAATCAGAAGCACAGTTTATTAAATCAGTCATTAACAACAACAGAAAATAAACAAATAAATAAAAACATTTTCAATATTCAATTAAAAAAAAAATTCAATATCAAGACACACAGAGCTCATGGTGACTGGAATGTAGAGGTTCTGAGCACCACTGTGCTTCTGGAATGTGTGGACATCAAACCAAACCTGAGGGAAAACAAAAATCAGGTAACACACCAAAGTAAGGAATGACTGGAATCTTAAAAAAATGCTTTTCAGACTAAGTCTGGTCATACAATAATTCTAACCATGGCCTGTCATCCCTTAAAAGAAATAAGCCCTTAAAAATTTGCACACCTCCTCAGATCCAGGCAGATAGGCAGTGACACCTCGTGCCCCCTCCTCAGTGACCGGGTGGACCAGCAAATCCCGACCTGAATGAGATATTCAGGAATTAAATGAACCTGATCTTAAATGGTTACAATAAATAGATTAATACATATAACTGCTTCAAAACACTCACCAATCAGAAATTCATCATCAATGGCAAAAGTAGCTGCATCTTTAGGATACTCAACCCACAAGGGCCTAAAAACAAAACAAAAAAAGTAAGGATGCTGTACCTGGCTTGGAAAAAATACATACTGCATTAGTCCATCTAGCATTAACTTTCACATTAAAGGATAACCATTTGAGTGAGGTAAAAGTCTCCCCACTGACCTCATGACAGGCTGCCCAGTCCTGTATGCATTGTAGAACTGCTGGTACCAGTAAGGCAGGAGGGCATATCGCTGCCGGATGACATTCCGAATGAGAGCAGTGTTCTCAGGGCCAAACAACCAAGGCTCACGTCTGGAGGTATCTAGGTGGGCGTGTGCACGGAAGAACGGCTGGTAAGCTCCAGTTTGGTACCAACGCACCAGCAGCTCAGTACTAGGGTTCTTAAAGAAGCCACCAACATCAGCTATAAAAGGAGAAATTTTTTAAAAGAAGAAGCTTAATTATTACAGTGTCAGAAGATCAAAATAATAATATTTTAACAATACTGCCAGGTCTGTGGTCTTTATATGGTTCTTTATGCTTTATATTGTTTGCAAGCTGAAGGTTGAGTGCCTGAGGAACCATTAAGTATATCCATGCAGATTTTGGAAAAGCCAAAACATGGCCAAAAACAATGCTGGATTTCAAGCAGGGTGTGATTACCTATAATCAAGTTCTCTAGCTTTTCCCCCCTTTACATGTATTATGAGACTGCTGTTAACTGACCTCCGCAGAAGGAGATTCCCACCAGCCCCATACTCAAACACATGGGGATAGAGATCTTCAGGTGGTCCCACTCAGCTGCATTATCTCCAGTCCACACAGCACCTGTGCACAAAGATACAAATAGAAATTACAGCCCATGTCCTCTTCCCTGTTAGAAAATAATTTCTATGACCGTCCAAGAGGGGTTTCTCAATACTTATATATACCATATCTCTGTGAGCCAGCAAAAAAAGCTCTGGTGAGGACAAATGGCCTCTCAGTTCCCCCAGACCTCTGAATCAGACCTTCAGCTGTGGCCATTTGCTACTCAAAAAAGAAAGTTGAAAAAAACAATCAAGCAAGGAAGGTGATCACATATGCACTGAAAATTATGAAAATTCTTTCCAGAAGAAAAAACAAAAAACAAACGACAAACTAAGAAGAATTCTCGCTCACCACATAGAGGCCGTAGAGGTTGTGGACGTCTCGGTGTTCCCAGTTGCCATGTACTGCATCTTTGTACATTGTGACCTCTGGGCCGTTAAACACAGATGGCTCATTCATATCGTTCCATGTGTACAGGTTCTTCATGGAACCCTGAAGTTTGTGCAAAAATGACAGCTATTTACTATATAGTCCATTAACATATATAAGTTTGTAAATATTTTATTTCACTTTACATCATTACAACTTCATGCCAAAAACAGGGACAGAAAGGTGTCAGTCAAAAAGTATAATTTTTCTAGTCCCTAAACAAAATGTCTTAAGACAAAATAGAAGCCATTTTTTGTGTGTGGATTTCTGTTTTGTATACTTGCATACAAAAATTTATTAAAATGCTCTGATTACATTTTACAGATGTGATATACACTATGTAATGAAAGATAGATGAAAAGTTACTCCAATGGCTCTGATTGGAAAAATAATTACTCTGCCCTTTTGCTAAGGTTTTACTCTTTTACTAAGGTAATTGGTGGTATTATATCTAGTTTCATAGCAAAGGGAATGAACACATACTCCCACATTCCTTTTGATGTTCTTAAACTATTGGATACTCTGCCCTCATGATTGCCAATGGTACTGCTGTTTTTTAAAAATTATCCACACGCTTTCCTAAAATGTGCACAAACATGGACAATGCTGAATGTGAATAAAAGGCTCTGCCCTTTTTCCATCTTAAATGCTGATCATGAAAGGGTTTATATGCAACCACATACAGACCATTACAAACAGCTTTTAACCCTTTTTAACACGATGTTAGGAAATGGGAACAAATCATCCTTTTTTAATTTTAACCAGGTGTTGGCACAGGCCTGTTTATAGAACAAAACATTAACATGCCTTCCAAAGTTCTAAAAGCTTGTTTTCATGCTAGGTTGCAACAAATAGTAAGTAGTGGGTAGAAGCAAAAAAGAAGAAAAAAAAATACAATGTTTGGAAGAGGACTACACGGTAATGTAATGCCTGTCTTACCTCATACTGGTCAAATGCAAACATACTGGCCCACCAGGCTCTCATATCTGGTCTAGTAAAGTCTGGATATCCAGAGTTCCCTGTGGGTGAGAAAGAAAAAAACATTCGTCAGTAAGCTAATTTAGATCATTCATAACCTGCATTAATAAACATGTACCCCTTTAGACATCGCTCTCACCTGGCCAGCACCATCCCTCGTAGTCCCTGCCATCTTTGTTTTTGATGTAGAAATTTTTAGCACTTATCTCATTATGGATCCTGTAGCCACTGTCCACTTTAATATGAGGGTCGACGATGGCCACCATCTGGCAAGATTGCAATTCCAGAAGATTCAAATTGAGTTCATTTATAAAACACAAATGTAACTGGTTTTACTTAAAGATTCAGAATCTGGTTCTTAATTTCAGAACCAACTTCCACACCTTTGCAGTACAGTGGCATAGTTGCCTCACAGCAAGAAGGTCCTGGGTGCAAGACCACAGTTTGCATGTTCTCCCCATGTATGTGTGGGTTTTCACCAGTTTCCTCCCACAGTCCAAAGACATGCAAATTAGGCTAATTGACTGATCAAAATTGCCCCTAGGTGTGAGTGTGAATGGTTTTGAGCATTGGGCCTACAACAGGCTGGCGAGCTGTTCAGGGTTTACCCCACCTTCACCCCGTGTTAGCTGATATAGGCTCCAACCTCCCTGCAACACTAGTAGGAGTGAGTGGTTTGGCAAATGAGTGAGAATTTCCACATGTCAGAAAATTCGATTACATATAAATCAATAAAAAAAAAAGATTTTAAATACAGAAATGTCAGCCCACGGAAAAGATTAAGCCTGCATATGTACTCAGTACTTGGTCTGGGCCCCTTTTACATGAATTACTGTCTCAATGCATCGTGGCATGGATGCTATCAGCCTGGGGCACTGCCAGGGTGTTATGGAAGACCAGGATGCTTCAATAGCAGCCTTCAGCTCTTCTGCATTGTTTGGTCTCATGTCTCTCATCTTTCTCTTAGCAAGCCGCTTAGATTCTCTATGGGGTTCAGGTCAAGCAAGTTTTCTGGACAATCCAGCACAGTAATCCAATGGTCATTGAATCAGGTTTTGGTACTTTTGGCAGTGTTGGGCAGGTGCCAAGTCTTGCTGAAAAATGAAGTCAGCATCTCCATAAAGCTTGTCTGCTGAAGGAAGCATGAAGCATCCCCTAAAATGTCCTGGTACGGCTGCATTGACTCTGAACATAAAGCATGGTGGATCAACACCAGTAGATGACATGGCTCCCCAAATCAACACAGACTGAAAATTTCACACTGGATTTCATTTGGATTTGGGGTTTTTGTAAGCTGTGAGCCATAACCATCAAAATTTTAACAAATAAAGACTTGAAATATTTCACTTTGCGTATAATGAATCTATATAATATTAGTTTCACCTTTTAATTTGAATTACTGAAATAAATTAACTTTTGCACTATAGTCTAATTTTTCAAATCCGTGTGATATGTTGTTACCCCCCGGCCTGTATGTGTAAGGGCCTTTACACCTCAGTTCCACCTGGTCATTACATACATGTTAAACATTAGATTGACATCTCAATAAAGACCAGCAACATGTAAATATGGGTGTAAATGCACCAAGGTTCCATTTAAAGACAGACTGAAATTAAATCACAAAGTATATCTTCAAAGTAATTCCTAAAAATATTTTGCAGCTGGACAGTAAATACACACGGCACAAGTTTATCGTAAAAGTTGCATTTCACTAGTTAGTGGACTGACCTGGCGTCTCTTGTCCATGATGTTCTGCAGCATTTCTTTGGGTTGCGAAAACTTGTGAGGGTCCCAGGTGAAGTAGCGCTTGCCGTCTGTGTGCTCGATGTCCAGCCAGATAAAGTCATATGGGATGTCATGTTCGTCAAAGCCCTGGTCCACTGCCTTCACATCATCCTGGTCATTGTAGTTCCAGCGACACTGGTGGTAGCCCAGCGCAGCCAGAGGAGGAAAAGCCTGGGTGCCTGGTGTGTGTAGCAATAGGAGACAGAAATGAGTCATCAAAGAAGGGAAACATTAAAACGTGGCTGTTGACATGCAAAGCTTTCCCATCAAAAAACCTTAATTTCTGTGGTTTCTATTTTACAGTTGCAAGCTCAGAATCCACATGCAGAGCTGAGAGTTTAATAGCATTAGAATAGACGGTGTGTGTATGGAGGTACCTGTAAGTGAGGCGTATTGTGTGAAAACATCAGATGGTTCAGGTCCAAGCATGATAAAGACATCGATGATGCCACTCTCTGAGATCCAGCGAACATCAGTCTGGGGAGTCTCACTGGAGCCCTGAACAAAGTCCAGCATTTTCCCAAACACAGTCTGCAGCAAAGGAGAGGAGGATGAGAAACAGCAACAGTTTGTAAAAGTGTAAATCGGACGCATTCAGGATTTAACCACACAACAAATGCACACATTTTACTACTGCATTTTTTTTCTGTATGGAGTTTAGTGACACAATAAGAATAACCCCAAAGGACAAGTGTATCTGCCTCCTTTCATACGGTGCAGAAGAATTGAAACAAGATCACTGAAGCTGCATTCATAATTAAAAAAATATAATTCCCTGATTTCCTGAAATCACTTTCAAATGACAAACACTAACAAAACATTATTGAAGCATGTTCACTATATACAAATAGCAATGGTGCAGTCTGATGGTTCAACAATGGACATTATCCACTGCACTGTCTAGAGAGAATGCCTGAATCAAAAATACACACAAAATCTCACGGTTCACGAGTCACTGATTCTGAAATCCTAGAAATGAAACAAAATGTAGCCCCTAAAATATGTAGAAAGCTACGCCCTTATGTTTTCTGATGGGGGAAATAAGCACCACTTTCAAAACTTTGAACGAATTTAAAAACTGAGCAAGTGCTACCACTGTCATTTTAAAATGAAAATTAATAAATAAACCATGAAAATCATAAAGTTTGTTTTTCTCGTGATCCCCTACAGTACATGCTCAAACAATTATTCACCCCCGGCTCAGTGGCTAACACTAAAACAGCCATTAATGCCTTCAGTGAGCAATTGCTATTTATTGACCCATGTTTACGGAAAATAATGAAAAATCAAATTTGGGGTTGTAACAGCAACACATCTCATCACCATTGATTATTTTCCCCATTGATTATGTTGTGTTTTATTTCTGTATTTGGTGTTAATCTATACAATGTTCTGATGCTTTAAAACAGAAATAATGCCCTATATCTCACAAATACAAAAGAACACCACTTCTCCGTACTTTGCCAGCAGTGTTAGAGCTGACATCCACCCAGGTCTCTGCAGCGTTGAGCCAGAAGATGCCCATGGTTCTCTGAGCGTTATGAGCCAACATGACTGGCACTGATCCATATAAGGCCATGGGGTTATAGAGATCATATTGGAACACATCCAGATTGTACAACCTGTACGGGTCCCCCCCACTGCAGTAACAAAATGAAGCAATGCCATTAAGACAAGTTTATAACAAGAAAGCAGTGAATATTCACTATTTAAAGTTTTCAACGACATATAAAATGAACACTACATGTGTACTCACTCTGTGGTTTTGAGTTTAAGGTCGTCCGCATGCTCTGGTATGCCGTATACATGTTCTACTCCAGGCAAGGAGAAGTCTAAACTAATCGACGTTGGCCCTGAGGAAGGGAGGGTCAATATTCAAACAATAGCTTTTGCAAGTTATCAGCACAATAAAGCCACTGAAGACAAGCTCAAATGTTAACAATACTCTTATTAGGTCTAACTGCAGCCTTCACAACAGTACACTCATGAGCCAAAACGTAGAGTGATTCCAATGAAAACGCTCTGGTTTACTCTTTTGTGCATGTTCAAGTTTTTCCATTCTGAGATCACACACCATTGGGTTTACTGTCTGTGTGCGACTTAAAAGTCTCCTCCCACAAGCCATCTTCCTTTTCTTCTTCATCTTTTCCTTTACCCTCTGTCTGTGGCACAAAGACATTACAGAATCAATCAACAGGATCAAGCATTTTTAACAGTGAGTAAGCAGGAATTATAAAACAATGAGACCTGTGCATTGTAGCATGACACAAAAATCAAGCAGGTACTCTCTCTGTCTCCCATGCACATGCGCACAAAATACCTTTTCTTCATTGTCCTGCTCCTCAGCTCCATCAACATTCTCTTTCACTTCTGCAACCTCTGGGTCTGCTTGACTGTGTGTGTGACACACACACACACACACACACACACACACACACAACGACAGCCAGTTCAATTCAGTTGTATCTGCACAATGATTTTTACAACTGAGACTGATGCAAAGCAGCTTCACATAGTAAAACTAATTGTTAAGAATTTAAATATTTCTGTATAAATCCTACACATACAGACACAGAGCCACACAATGCAAGAGAGAATTTGATGACTAATTCAGGGCATTTATTAAATAATAATAATTCATATTCTGTATGGTTCTGAATAATTCAGTTCTGCAGATAAAAAGAGAGCAGTTTATAGACATAGTTTCTTTCCTCAGTACTGTACAACACTCCACAGTAACATGGTGGGTGTTTTTCCATCTTGCTGAACACTGAACAATGTTCACTGCACAGGCAGCGTTCTTTACAAGCAGTCACAGGAAGCTTACAGCGTTCATTTCTTTTTGCATGAACGCCTACCCAACGAACAGTTCTTAAAAATCAACCACACAGGTGTGAAAATTGAAGGGCCCCAAATCAAACATTCAGCATTATTGCAAAAAAGTACATTGTCAAAGTTACAAAAAAAAAAAAAGAAAATATTCATAATAGGAACACAAGTACATTTTCTTCCCTTTGACATTGCAGTAAAATCTTCTGGGGTCTATATCTTCAAAGTACTGGCCCCAGTGGAAATTACTCAAACAAATAAACCAATGTTTATTCTGGTTATTTTTTCAATTATTATTTTCACTATAAAACAAATATTAAACAACAAATTGAAGTGTATACACCATGTTCTTTTCTATTTCTTCCCACACTTCTCAAATCAACCATTAGAATAAAAAAACAAGCTTAACCAGATTCAGTTGCTCAGATCTAAAGTCCTTAAGGAAAAGGACCAGGCACAAGTGGTTCAACCAGACCTCAGGGGAGATGTAAGAAAAGAAACAGGGGGCCAGATGTGAGACTCACGTGTCTTTCCGCAGCCTTAGGTGCTCAAAAGCAAGCAAGCCACGGGAATTGAGCGACAGCAGCACTTCAGGCCCCTCCATGATATCCAGCCTGAAGGGACGAGCACTAACGATAAGCCTCTGGCTCTCCACCCCCAGAGACAAAACAACACCATTATCGTCCTTGGAAAGCACTGAGAGTCTAACATGGACAGAAAGACACCTGTATCAGCTATCATACTGCATACAAAATGAAGAATAATGCATATTAAATGTCTATGAAATAATCATACTCACGGCTCAGTGGGTGGCTCCCCAACCAGCACATCAGGTACCTCAAATCTAGGCTTCAGGGGTTTCAGCTCATTTATTTTTACTCGAGTAATATTCCCCTGCAGCCTATAGAGCTCCAACAGCAAGTGCACCTACGAAGAAGTGTTATAGAGGAACAGCTTAAACCTGTTGGTTTATTTTACTTAGCATAGGAAAATATCTGTCAGAATGGTTAACATTTATTTAATATTTACCTTGTTGTTGTCATTGATGAGCTGCAGAGTGAGTCTCGAGTCACTGAGCTCCAAAGTGTCCAGTAAAGCCCGGTATGGAGATTGACCAGGCTTCATGGCCCTCTGACGCCTGGAAGCATTAAACATAATTTTTAACTGATGGAGCAATGTTTAATGTATATGTATTGTTTTGATACAATACATAGTTATCACTTACTTGCAAAAGGCACTCTGATCGCAGGTTTTGAAGTTCCCCCGATCCACAGACCAGGCACTGCCTAAAAGCAAAACCATGCAAATCCCAAACAGCAGACCCATTCTAAACAATGGAAAAGAGAATGAAAACATGTAACTGTTCTTACATGCAGCTAAAACAAAATGACTTTTTTTTTTTTAGAAAGGAGGAAATAGGCCACAGGGGTCCAGATGCTCCTGCCAAAGGATAATTTTATAACATACTAATATATATTTATAAAAAAAATAATAATAATAAAATTAAAAAAAAACCTTATCTGGCTGCTGTCAAAGTGATGCAAGCAAGACCTTCCTAAGAAGAACCCATACACCAAAGTGATACTAGTGATCCCAGTGAGGTCATTTCCTTCCAAAGACATCGCACTAAATACGTCTTAAGACTGATATAGAAAAAGTGACCCTGAAACAAGGTCAAGGTGACCGATATACAATCCCAACTGAGGGGGACTCATGCACCAACTTTGGCATTTCCTTCCAAAGTTATTGCACCCAATTCGTACAGACGAAAAGACAGAAAAATGGACCCCTCAGCTTCCACGCCACTCACCTTTGGGGGTGACAGGAGCTTAAAATAAACAAACAAATAAACAAATAAATGACTTTTACAGCTGCTGTAACATGGGCTGGGGGGGCATGACATACAATGTCAAGATAACTTGCATCACAATACACTTTTCTGAGAGATATATGCTACATTTTCAGGACTTTTAAAAAAAATTATAATTACTATTAAAGAGTGGAAGCAGTGGGTTTGATATTAGCTTTGATCTTGCTGCAAACCCTGGGCATGAGAAGGAACTTTCTAAAAATTTATCCATACAGAGATATACGATCAGCATTAAAGTAATCTCTCAGGAGGACAAACACACACAGTGTGATTCATCAGAAATGGCAGCAAAAAGAAGGCAGAGACACTAATGTCCAAACAGCACTTCAGCTGTAGGAAACAGGTGCATCTGCTGTTAAGGGCAGTGATAGTGAAGTGAAGAAAGCCAAACTCAACCGGTTATCTTCCGGTGATTAGTAGAAACACAAAGCATCAATGACAATTCAACCAGAGCAAACACGACAAACAAGCACCGGAGATGTGAACACTACGTTTAAAATTCCAAAAGAGCCCAATGCGTATAAATACACCTGATATAAAACAGCTTCGCAAACATGCACAATAAAAAAAGAAAGGACAGGGGATCAGCGGTATACTAGCATGATGCTAATAGGCTAACTCAAAAGCTAGCAAATCCAAAGCCACGCATTCATCCGGTTTCCTCTTTTAATACCTTTCTTAATGCACAGCGTGTTCACATAACTCACACGAAGAACCAGAAACAAATAAATAAATACATACATAAATAAATAACTTCCCCGCACGCAGAAAACACAAAAGAGACAGTTAAACGAAAGAAACTAATCTCAAACGATTCATCTTTAAATTACCTTTCATTGAAGACAGCCGCCATCTTGGATCGACTGGATTAATCCCGCCCACTGGAGCTCGGTCACTATGGAAACTGACAGGCACGCCGGTTTATCAGTACGTGGACGCGCATAATTGGCAGGATGTCATTTTAACAAAACACCTTAGACTCATTTTAATTAGCATGCACACTCCATATGGAAAGTCTGTCATGATAATCATAACTTTAGACTGGTATTGTATGTTACATCAGCTGGAAAATCATGAACTTGGGCAATATCCAGATTATCTGATGTTATTCCACTGAATTAAACCCAGTTTATATAAATGCAATACTACATGCATAGAAATAAAATAATATACATTTATATATCACACTTTTAAAGTATACATGTTTATAAACATGGAAAATGAATGAATCCAGTCAGTGAGCAATATGTACAGTATTATCAATATGATAAACAGTGGAATATAAATGTAGTGCAAAATGCATGTATAACAGTAGATGTTGTTGCTATATGGAGGAGTTGTACAGTTTAATGTAAAACTAGGTAGGAATTATTCCCTGTGTCATTCAGTGGTACATTTACAAGGCTGCCAAGGGTGGCCCAACCAGTTAATAGGTTTAGGGGGCAATCACTTTTTCACACAGGGCCATGTAGGTTTGTATTTTTTTTTGTTATATATACCATTTA
>JBCNYG010000022.1:42462120-42474493 GCA_039654305.1 Porochilus rendahli | reverse complement strand
GGGGGAAAGTGGGAGTGGTTTTTTGAGAGACGTTTTTTTTTTTTTTTTTTTTTTTTTTTTTTTTTTTTTTTTAGCTCGTCAGCTGATCTCTGGTATTTAAACGCGCCACTCGGTTTTCACTCAGACGTACACACTCCATTAGACAGAAGACTGGCGTGGTAAGTGCCTTCATTCTGATTTCATCCTCTCCAGACATGCCAGGTTACTCAGGGTTAGGGGCATCGATCCTATGAACTGTTGGAAACATTTTGTCTCGTGCTGTTTCAAGTTGTTTCTCTTCATTTTCTTTAGGGTTAGATTATTTATGCCACGTAGGACGTCTTATTAGGATTAGACTGCTGCTATTATTATTATTATTGTTATTATTATTATTATAGTTGTTGTTGATTTTTTTTTTATTATTATTATTGCTGTTGTTGTTATAGTTAATGTTGTTATTTATAGGCTAGTACTGGGCTGTAATGTCTGACATCGAATTTGTGTTGCACTCTTTTTTTCTTTCAGCAGGGTACAAAACGAAACCAAAAACATTTCCAAGAAGTTGTCTGTAGATCATCTTTCTCTGCATCACAATGGAATCCCTAAAAGTAAGTTAACATAAAATCCTCTACATCTGAGCTGTTTTCCACCAGTTTAGTATAGAATGATATATGACCAGTGTTATTTGTGAGGTAGTATTGTTTGACTAAATGCCAAAAGCACAACTTTTAAAAACCAAGAATGAATATGAAGTGATAGTCATATTAAATGGAAACTGTTTATCACTCAATTTGAGGAGAAACCACAGCAGGGCGACCTGATCGAGATCTTTCGCGGGATGTACCAGCACTGGGCCATTTATGTTGGAGATGGCTACGTCATTCACCTGGCACCACCCTGTGAGTGAATGGACACACTAAGAAAGAACATATTTCACCACGCCTAAAACATACTTAAATTATTTACATATCACAAAGCATACTTATAGAACTTGGGCTATTGTCTTATAATATAATGTAGCAGTCTAGTAGCATATAATAGAATTGAATGTATTTTCTGTATGACATTCTGAAAAGAGATGGTATAAAGAATTAGACTTTTAAAAATTGAGAACAAAGTAAAGGCTCTCCCTAACAAAAATACGTATGTGCTCAGTGCAAAAATTATGATCACCAAGTCTCTGTAAATTGGGGGGTGGGATGGTGGGGAGTGGTATTCCAACTCTGTGGAGGGTATTACATTTAAAAAATATTTGTATATTCTTAGAGGTTGCTGAATGACACAACAATCATTTACATATACATTAATGCATTGTTATAATTAGCTTTTTAAAGAGGAATAAAGTAAAAAAAGAGAAAAAAAACTAATAAATTAAACCCCAATTCTTATACCAACAAGTCTATGCATGTCACTACAAGCTATCAATCAGAGAAATCAGAGAACATGATGCAGTGATAGTAAATAGAAAGAAATAAAGGGATGTTATAATTATAATTGATGGAATAATTTACAGTTAAGCTAGTGTACAGTTGTACTAAATATCATTATATCCGAATATTCATCTTAAGTGCACATATCAAGTAAGTGACATTTCAGACATTTTTCCCACTTGTGGAAATGGAGTAATCACCCTGTCATCTTTGCCATGTAAAGATTGTTGTGGTCAGATTAGCACCCCCTATTCTTTTCATCTTTATCTGATAAGCTTTCATATTTTAATTCAAAACTAATACTCCCGAATTCACTGTCATGTCTGTTGATAAAGTCAATAAAAATACTGTTATAACTATTTCAACCTAGGAACAAAAATGTTCATATGGCAACACATGGGAAAGAGATCTTTTGTAAATCTTTCTGGATACTTTACTAGATAAAAATATAATATAAGAATCAGAAGACTTGAAATTCACATTGACATAAAATATTTTTTTATCTGAGTTATCGGATCAAAGGTTAATTTGCATGTACACTAAAAGAATACTGAATTTGCCGCAGATCACACTGATATTAAAGGGGGCACTCTTACTGGAACCCTGTACTTAGTGGTAAGTCACCATTTAAAAAATAAGCAATCTGCAACAATGACATAATAAGTCAATCCATTCCTTTTTCTTATGGTCTTATTTAAAGGAAGCGGTCATAGTCTAGTCCATCAAATGGCAGCCACAAAGGAAAGAAAATATTACGCATATTTTGTTCAAAACTATAAGAGATGACGTACCATTGAAGAAAAAGTTTGACGGGAGTTTTTAAAGGATGACTAATCATGAATTTGTGGAGTTTTTAAGACCCAGGAAGCTAGCAGAGAAGCGGTTGCATGAAACAATAATTATCAAGGAAGGGTGAGCTGGCCCCTTCAAGCTCATGTTTTAGTTAAATAAGTCAAGGTTCAGCGATTATATCACATATATTTAAACAGTGACACAATAAACTTTTATGGTCGTGAATAGGAAGGAGTCATTAACAGCAACCCAGAGATAAATGAGTATATGGAATCATATATATACTATATAGACTTCATGACATTTCATGACTGCGTACAGACATGTACAGTAGCAGTTGAAAGTTTGTGAGCCATTTAGAAATTAATTTATTTTTGAATAAATAAGATGAAAATAGTTAAAGAGAAGTCAATTACTTTATTAAGGAAAATGACCCAATATCACTTATCTGTGAGTGGAAAGTATGTGACCCTTTGCTTTCATTTACACCTTTTGTGCAGCAATAACTGCAGCTAAATTTTTCTGATAACAGATAAACCTGTATACTGTATACATTCCTCTGTACAAAACATCAAGTTTGGGATGTTGGAGGGTTTCTTCACATGAGCTGCTCATACAACATTTCCACAGGATTAACTGCAGAAATTTGACATGACGAATTTGAAATGAACATTCCATTTACTCTTCATCAACAATATGTTTTTGTTTCAAAATCTTTTTGACTTGTCCACATGATTTTTAGCAACATGTAAAAAGACAACAGTGTACATTTTGGAGAGTAGTGGCTTTCTCTTTGCAGTCCTGCCATGCACACGATTCTTGTTCAGTGTTCTCCTGATGGTGGACTTATAAACGGTAATATTAGCCAATGTGAGAAAAGCCCTTTGTTGCTTAGAAGTTACCCTGGGTTCCTTTGTGGACCTTGAGGATGATTTTACAAGTTACTCCTGGACTGATAACATGCTCCTGCCGCTTACAGATGTGCAATACTGAACCATTTTCCTTAATAATTATATGACCATACATAATATTTTTATCTGATTTGTTTGACTGGGTTCTATTTTTCTGTTTATAGGACGTATGTGAGAACCTGAGGATGTTTTAGGTCATGTTTATGCTGAAATGTAGAATATTCTACAGGGCTGATAAACTTTCAAGTTTCATAAAACAAGATGTACATAGGTCAGAAAGGTTTTATGAGTGAACTACAACCCTTGAAATCATGCTATATGGAATTGACTTAATGAGTTAACAATGTATTATAATCATAAAACCACTGACGGCTTGCTAATTAGTTTAAAAAAAATAAAAGGGTCTCTTTATCATTTTCTACATCTGTCAGTCATGTTGACTGTACATTTTTATTAAGCTAGCTTTAGTATTTTATGAAATGTAATATACAATATAATAAAAATGTATTTTGTCAAAATATTTATGCTGACTGCTGACACAACACATTTAAGCCATCCGGGTGGTTAAAAGATCTTGTAGCCTAGTAGTAGTTAAGAGTGAGGTCAGTTTTGAAGTCTTATCACCGAGTTAAAGTTTTATAAACTATACCAGGATTATTCCGTATCATACTGATTTTCTAATAAGAAATACATTTTATTGTTTCTGTGTTCACACTACAGCTGAGCAAGCCAATGCTGGTGCCTACAGTATGATGTCCATGCTGTATGATAAGGCGATAGTGAAGAAAGAGCTGCTCTGGGATGTTGTTGGTGATGACAAATACACCATTAACAATCTACTAGATAATAAATATGAGCCACGTCCCATTTACGCCATCCTCAGGGAAGCACACAGCCTTCTCGGACAGGAGCGGCCCTATTGTGTGGTCAAAGGGAATTGTGAGCATTTTGTTACCGATCTGAGATACGGGAAGGCAGAATCTCGACAGGTACGAAATCAAACTGCTCTGATTTTGAGTGCTCTTCTCTTTAAGGAGAGTCTCAGCAAATAGACTGCCTTTACATAAAAGTATTGAACAACGAAGCTGTTATGATTATTTGAACTTTGATACTTTATTTGTCTGTGTATTTGCAGGTGCGGAAAGCTATCGAAGTGGGAGTAGGTACTGGTTTGGCAGTCTTTGGTATAGTGGGAGTTATTGCTGCAGCAGCAGCAATTTTTGGCTCAGACAAAAAAGAGAAGAAGAATACACAGTGAAAGCACTGATGTGAAGTAGCCATTAATAAACACCAGCAGGCCTTCGGACTAGAATTCTATGCATTAAATAGCAAATCACTTAAATCATTTATTTCAACAATTAACTGACTGAGAATTGGCTTTTAACTAAACATTAAAATGACTTTCTAAAGCCTTGTACTGCCAAAAAAGAGAGGGATGATCTGGTCTCACCAGAAAGTTACCAGTCTGAGTGTGTATAAGCCAATACTTGAACTCAAACTGTGACACTTTAAGACCTTATTAATGGCTAAAGGGTATAATATGATTTACAAATAGTTAAATTGGAGTTTAATAGTATAGTTAATGAATGTAAGGTGAAATACAGGGTAGGGTCCAAACATTATCATTTTATTTTCCAAACTGCTTTATCCTTCATTAGCACACCCTGAACAGCTCGCCAGCGCATTGCAGGGCCAACACACACACACCCTATGGGTGAATATCTAGTTACCCGAATGGGCATATCTTTGGACTGTAGGAGAACACCCAAGCACTCAGAGGAAACCCAGAGTAAACAAGCACAGGGAGAACTTGCAAATCCACATAAACAGGACCTTCTAGCTGTGAGACATACATGCTAACCACTATGCAACTGTGTGGACCCAAGCATTATCAGTGGATAATAAACCTTAGTGCCTTCAGAAATCTAAAAACAGCATTTACAATAAACAGCTGTCTCTTTATCCACTGGTTCAGCATCTTCTGTTTCAAATAAGCTTTGAAGTTGTGTCATAGGTGTAATTCGATGTTTAGTAAACTTTAAATGTCAAATAATTTTTCATGATCATGTTTATACTCGGGGCAGTGGTGGCCCGTTGGTAAGGTGCTGGATTACTGATCCCAGGATCGGGTGTTCAAGCCCCACTATCAACGAGTCACTTTTGTCCCCCCCACTGCAGCTAACTGGGTTATCAAAGGCCGGCCATGTTTCTCACGGTCTTTGGTGAGATGCATGTAAAAGAACCATTGCTGATTTTCATCAAGCGTAGGCTGCATAGCCGTCAGAGTGTTTCTGCCCTGCCATAGCTGGGTAAACTCTCCAGGGTATACTCTGCCCTGAGTCAGCTGAGATGGGTTCCAGCCTCCCCGCGACCCTAATTAGGCTTAAGCAGTTCAGAAAAGAAATTAAGTTTATACTCTTGTGGTAATTTACTACTAAATATGTATCTGTGCATTAACATGTGTGAAGGTCATCCAAATAAATCCATTTAAACACCATAACCCCACCCAATTGTTATTTTCCAAAGAAACATGCACATACACTCATGTTCACTAGTCTTATATCTTCACAATGAGTCTTAGTCTGAAGAGGGTCCCAGTCCTGTGGAAGACATCATGTCTCGTCCCTGTACCAAAGACCCCACATACCAGTGGCCCCCAGGATTACAGACCCATGGCACTGACTTTACATGTCATGAAGACCCTCGAGAGACTCATACAGGATCAACTCTGACCCATGGTTAGACCACATCTGGACTCCCTTCAGTTTGCTTACCAGCCCCATCTTGGAGTCGAGGACGCCATCATCCACCTGGACCAGCCAGCAAGCACTGAGAGGATCATATATTTTTTTTACTTTTCCAGTGCATTCAATACCACCAGGCCGACCCTCCTTGTTGTGAAGCCGACGACGATGCAGATGGATGCATCTCATGTCCTGGATTGTGGACTACCTGACTAGAAGACCTGTGCACCTGCAGGACTGTCAGACACGGTGGTCAGAATCATAGGAGAACCACAAGGGAACCTCCTCTTCCCTTTACTCTTGGTGACTCTGCCGTAATTCAATTTATCAGTGAAGGTGAGGAGAAAAAATTGGGTTGCAGGCACAACAATCTGATCCACAAAGCCAGTTAACATTGTAGGGATGGAGTTGAACACTCTGATGGTCGGAAAGGGGAATGTTGTCTAAAATAAAAAACAATGGAACAATACCTCCCACCTGCTTTACAACCTGCTAATCAGTCACAGGAGCATGCTGTTAGAGACGGATACCACCTAAAGGCTCCACTAAACAACACAGGAAATCACTCCTACCTGTGGCCATTAAACTGTACAACTCCTCAATATAGCAACAACATCCGTTGTTTTACATTTTCATTTTGCACTACATTTGCATTCTACTGATCATACTGATGATACTGTACATAATACCCACTGACAGGATTCATTCTGTATGTTTATATAGATATCAGTAACTCCTAATTTTTGACTTACACACACACACACACACATATATATTTCTGTATGTATATTTTATACATGCGTGTAGATTTTCGTATGTATATTTGTATATAGATATTTGGATTTTTTTTTTATACTGAGACAGATGGAGCAACTGTGTGTTCACAATTTCATCGGGGATCAATCAAGTACTCTGATTCTGATTTAGGACTGGCATTGGTGGAAATGGTTCTATTTAAATATTATATAAGCAAGTACAACAATGTTGTATTCATTGTTTGAAGAAAATAAGTGTCATTCATGTCCAGCTCAGTGGATGGACGAGGCATTTGCTGATACTCTAGTAAATGTCTGGCAGTTCATCTGAAGAGAAGTCATCTGAAGATTTTATTATCATTTCTTAGAGTTGTAATGTGTGTGTATGTAATACAGAATTTGTCATTCTTTGATATTGCACCTGATCATAAAACTAACATTCATACTGAAATCACTTCATAATTCAAATTTAACATTGGAAAAAAATACAATGTTTAATATCTATGTGTTCAAGTCCAGACCGAAAGGAAATGGGGGGAAAAAAAGGCACAATAAAAACAGTGAATAACCTTCTCCTCACATGGTCACAGGGCCCCCCGTCACAGCAGGTGCTATAGGTATTTTGTATTCTAACAGAAATTGTTGTTCATACATGCACTGGAATTATACAAGTCCACCTGGGAGCGTGACAGGATTGTGATTGCTACACACAAAGAAGCAGCTTATCAGTCTTGGTCCAAGTTCATTCGTCAAGGGGCATGAGAATACAGTATGATGTGTATATTCAACATACACACATACCACATTATCCAAGAACATATATAGATATATATTTTTAATATAAAAAAGAGCATTTAATTCCCAGTGCCATTTACCAATCAAGGTGTCCATGCACAAGTGATATACTGTAGTAAAGAACCATTTTTCTATTCTAATATCAGGAGATAATCTTAAAAGTCATTAGTTTGGATGTATGGTCCATTACTCAGACATTTCTAGGTGACTGGGTCAACAGTCTGATGTCCCACCCCATCCAACAGCCAATAAAGAAATAGCTCTGATAACTTTCATTCCACCACTGGGGCATCGGGGAATGTTGCCTTAAAACAAGCACTGAGTGAATTCCCTTCCGTTTCTGATCAGCTGCTGGTCCACCCTCATACTCAGCTGTGAATCGTCTGTTTCAGGACACTTCTGTCTTAGTCCAGTTTGCGTGCACCCAGTTTAAGGGGACCTTTAGCAGCTTTTCTCTCTGCTCTCTTGGCCTCCAGCTCTTTCCTTCTTTCTTCACGCTTCTTCTTGGCTAATTCTGCTTTACTGAGACCTAAAATAAAACATAGGTGATATTTATTATATAAAAAATGGCATATAACACTACTACAACCGATAATAATTATGAATATAATAAAAAAAAAAAGAATAACAGTGCCTGAATCTATATATTATAAATCCTCCTTACACTTCAGTTTTTATTGCTCTCAGGAGAGTTCTTTCTCCCTCCTTTTAAATAGAAGTAATACAGAAGCATGTTTCCTGTAATTCAGAATATTTATATCGGTGCATGAAACAACAATGGGTTTGAGAAATTGGAGAAGACTTTCCAGTTGTCCAGGCAGCAATCACTTCAATGTCTGTATTTCCTATAAAAGCTTTGCGTCTGAGCAATGCAGTGTATGAACTGGGGTAAAAAGGGAAATTCCTGAGCAAAGCAACATGGTGCTATTTATAGTACTAACCCTGTTCACCATCCAAGGACTCCCAGTTTTCTGTTCCCCAGTCACCTCCAGTATTCGCTCCCCAGCCATCATCAGCCTTCTGAAAAGAAACCGCACACAATTTCAATTTCCCATAATTGTATCTTGCTTTCATTTTCTATTGCTTCCTTTCTGTCATAATCTCACCAGGGCAGTAGAGCCTGAGCTGGCCCTCTGGGACATGCCGGAGAACAGGTCAGATGTTGTTCCTTTTGCGCCTGTACTATCCCAGTTATAATCACTAGCCAGTCGCAAGTCTTCCTGTCCTGAGTTAGCACTAGAACTTTTAGGGAGAAATGAAGAAGACCCGGATGATGCAGTATTTCGTGGTGTTGGGGTAAAGCTCTCTGCTAACGCCCCATCATCTTCCCAGTCATTGCCCCATCCCTCATCTGCTGGTGAACTTTGACCCTGACCATCTGCATCCTTTTCATTAGACCAGCTATCATCTGCATCCCAGCCAGAGCTGCTCCAATCAGAGCTCTGCTTTTTCATGGTAACAGAGGAAGTCCGCACCCCCTGAAGTTAAAATAATAATAATTAAAAATTTTAATTTTTTAAAATCCAAACTCCAGGCATAATTCAACACGTATGTACATCACATCAGATCAACGTTTTAAATAAGCTATATATGACAGTGTCTTAAAAGAAATTAAAATCAGGATTTGACAGGCCCGTTTACATTATTCCATTTCACAATGAATTAAGGAACACAAATAAGAAAATAACCGTTCTATAGAACATCGTAACCCCTCGGCCAGGACACAGGACAAACTTTATATGTTTAAGGTCACAGGTCACATATGCAAATTAGCTACCCCCCGCACAAGTTTAGGTGATAGGGAGTGCCTAAAAAAGTTCAAAGTTCAGACAGCTATCATGATATGCATATGAGCCGAGCAATGGCCTGGATAAACTTTATATGTTCAAGTTCACTGTGCCAAGGTGAAAGGTCACATATGCAAATTAGGGGTAAAAATGCCTTGGGTGGTAGAATTTTTTCCCCCTTCTATTTGCTAATATTTTATGTTGTCCTGTCCCTGAACAAATTACTACAAATTTTACATCTGAAATTACCCCTATGTTTAACTTTCCTAAATGCCTTCGATGGCCACATACAAAAACTAGAATGTACATACACTGCTTTTCTTTTGTGTTGAAGACATAGTGGACCAATCAGAGTTCCAGTCATCTGGGTCCGTTTGTGCTTTCTCAGGGTCCTTTAAGCATACAGCACAATGAAACCGTTAAAATACACTTAAAGTTTACCTCATTACAAACACCATTACACTTCTGAACAGTTATTCAGTCAGCCAATCAACTGGCAGCACAGCAATGCATAAACCATACAGTTAGAGGTCAAGAGCTTCAGAAACTGTTTACATTAAACATCAGAATGAGGAAATAAATATGATCTCAGAGGGTGACTGGGGTCTGGTTGCTCTACGCAAACATCCAACAAATCAGTTCTTTGGCTGGCAACACTCAAAGAGAGAGGACAGAAAACATAGTTCTAGCTGACAGGAAGGATGTAGTAACCACTTTTTCCAACTGTAGTGAACTGAAAAAGCAGCTCAGGTCGCACAACACTTTGATCAGCTGAAGCACTTGACGTGTGTTTCTGCATGCTTTTATGTACTGTGCTACTGCCACATGTCTGTCTGATTGGATATTCATGAATAAGTATGTGTATAAGCATTACAAATAACTGATGATAAAAACCACCTCGTAACTGTAGACCTTGGAGTGGGGGATACAACTTAATTATACTGTGATAATTTGTGAAATTTTCACAATAATAATATTTATCATACTATGAAACTATAGTTCATAGACAAAAACCACATGAGCACATATGCAGACTGACTAAGTGAGCAGGAGGGGCTGCAAATGTGCTCTTGTACACACCTTTGGTCAGTTCTGGCGTATCGGACCCTATCATAAACACTTGCCGCTGCCAACCCAGGATGCATGCTTTTGACCTCCAGTATTTATGTTTTTTGATCCGGAACCCGGCCCGTATTTGCTTGCTCCCAGGATCATAAGGACACACAAACCCCTCCACCATGATAAGGTGGTGATTCAAGGAGAGGCCAGCCCCACGTAAACCATAACTAAACCCTATAATAGAAGTAATGCACATGAGAAAGGCTGTTGAATCATTCACCTCAAGGCTTCCCCAATCCTCATCGTCCCACCGATCTCCAGCCAGCTCTTCTGTCTGTCTTGTACAAAGCGTGTCCTCAGTTTGGTTAGTAACAGCAGTGGAGGAGGAAACAGTGGCTGCTTGCACCTTTGCATCTGCATCTGATAAGACAGAACATGTCAACAAAGGAAATGAAAAACGAAACTTCAAAAACTTTCAGTGACACAAATCTACCAAACCTTGCATTGCAGCCCAACAATAAATTTCAATTCACTGGTAGTCATTTATTTAATTCATTCTCACATGGACAAGTTCAAAAAACTGGAAATGTCTACATGTCCACAATCATCACATTACAGAATGTAATAAACAGTAAAATGAAATGTCTAGACCAACATAATGCATAGTAGAATAGCAGCTTGGCTTCAATTTTCCGGTTCTATTGCGAGTGCGTTTTACCTGTTGAACTTGTGGCACCAGTAGCAGCTGCAGGTTGAGCAGTGGGGGCATTCTCAGCCGCTGCCCCGTCGGTACCTGCAGGAGCATTGCGGATGAGTTTGGATGTAAGAGAGGACACGCCTGTTACTGCCCAGCCGGCCCACGTCGCTGCTGAACTACTTGCTTGTGCAGATGCAGTCACATCCTTTTCTGTAACAGAATGAACAAAACAACACAGTCAATAAAAGGATAAAGCTAAAGTGATGGCTGATATCTGCATGTAAAAAAGAATAAAGTTAAAAATTGATGGTTAAACGTGCCATACCTATTTCAGCTAGTTTCGATGGGTCTTCAGAAACAGTTTCCAACTTATTTAGGAAACTCTTAATGGCTTTAAATGCCTACAGAATAACACAGCACATCAGAATCATTCTACTGCAGTCTAATAGAACATTGCATTAAATGCTGGTCACAGTGAGAGATGGATCACCTGGTCTCGAACATTCTTATCAGGGTCCATTGTGAGTGGGCAGAGGGTGGGCAGGACACGCATGGCACACTCACTGACACTGTAATAGTGGTGTGTGGCGGCAAAGCCCAGTACACCAGCTGCACGTGACGCAGGAAATGGGTCTTTAGTGGCACGGGCGAAAGCTGAGGTTAACACCCGCTGACGCATCTGCTCCAGAATTTAAACAGAAAAAACACCATTTGTTAAATTTCAGATACCTCTGGTTCAACATTCTGGTGACTCGTGAAGACATTTGTGATGAATAACTAGAAAGTTCTATTAAAATAAAAATGCAGCAAATTAAACTGGATAAAATTGGATGTTAAACACATCCAAATAAGGGCTATATAATCACCAACTAAAAACTGCAACACAATATGGCTGTATAATCTTATCAGTCACTTATAGACACACATAATGGAAGTGGACCTGTGCACCTTTCAATTATTTGAATATGCAAAGAACGCCAAAACAATTGGAGACTATAAATGAATAAAAAGGGAGTGATGAAAAAGGAAATAAGCTGAGGAACAATGTGCACATAAGGGGAACATGAGGTGAGAAGGTTAAACTAAAAAGGTTCAACTAAAAGTTTGTTACACTGGCCTTTACTAACAAAAAATAAGTCCGTTGGCAGGTATTGGAAATATCGACATTGGTTAAATAGATAATGCTGAGATTACTTTGCTGCTTAAGGTGTATTTCTTTGAGTTGTATGTAATTACTCCAGATCATACCAAGTTAGAAAAATGTGACCTCCGAGAAAGTAGGACTATTATGTCTTTCTCTTGTTCAAGTGGCTCTCCTGTGAGTTGCTGTGGCCTTCACAGAAGCCCACCATCGATTGCAGTGCCGTGCCAGTTGGCCTGCTTGGTGTAATGTGCATCCAACCCATTCTTCGATGTCTAAGCCA
>JBCNYG010000022.1:42435259-42448171 GCA_039654305.1 Porochilus rendahli | reverse complement strand
GGTGTGAGTGTGAGTGTGAATGGTTGTGTGACTGATGGCCCTGCGATGGCCTGGCGAGCTGTCCAGGGTGTACCCTCAGCCCATCGGCTGAGATGGGCACCAGCCTCCCCGCGACCCTAATTAGGAATAAGCGGTTCAGAAAATAAATGAAAAAAGGTACTGCTAATGAAATAATTATATATAATCATAAAGACTTATTACATCAAAGCACAGCATGAAAGGAAGAACAGCACACTGCACTGTCTGAGCATTCTATTATGCTAAGTGAGTCAGCACTGCTGCACATTCTCCTCGTCCGCCTTCATCAGCCCTCACCTCCAGTCCATCGACAAAAGCCAGGATGTTGGGATGTCGCAGTGTCTTCATGCGTTTGAAGGCTGATTTGGCCAGCTGTGTCTGCTCCTCGGTACCCTGGGCCACTTCGTACACAAACACAGACACTGGCTCTCCAGTTGTCTACGAACAACATGCAAAAGAAAAGTTACGATTTTACCATATGGACAAACTTCTTTGAGTAAAATATGATGATACCCAAAACCGGATGTCCTAATTATCCTAACATCTTTTTATCAGGGTATGTGTGTCGCTGGAATAAACTATGCAAGTGGACCAAATTGTGAAACACAATAAATCCAGTTCAGTTCTTCAGGTGCTTTATATCGGATTGGTGCCTCCCAATCAGACTACTGAAATGTAAACTTACACACTTGCTTTAGAGAAGGTAAAACACAACAGACACAACAGACACACACAAAGACAACCTTCATTAAAGGATTCACTGGTGCAGACACTGTGACCCCGACTAAGACAAAGCAGTTAGTGAAAGATAAAGAAACACAACACAATGAAAACAAACCACTTAGTGCTTATTCAGGGAATATATTATAGCACTGACCTTATGATTTCCTGTAACGCCTTAATTAAACAGGTAAACTTTTATACACACATTAGTCACTACCTCGATGACCGATTTATTTATTATGAAGGATAACTGCCTTTTTAAAGGCTACCCAAGACTACAGGGTGCCCAGCTTCAGGCGCTGACAGTTATTGTGATAACAACCAAGAAAAGGAACATGTCTCAGACAATAACATCATCTAAATATAACAAGTGAATGACACTGCAGAGAAAACAGTTATGCCTCACAGCTAATAATGCTAGCTAGCTAGCTAATCCTGCTAAGAGCTAGTTTTGCTGCCAGTGTGGACCAACTGACGTGGCGAACATGTTAGCATACTAAGCTAGCTACGTGGCTTGTTTACAAAATATGTTTAAGACAGTTTCACGTCAAAACGATTCAATATTAAACACTTTCACAACAGGAAAAAAACGCATACATGAAATAAATAAATATCAAGACCAAGCTGTACTGTCATTGACAGGCTAGTTTATTATTTTTTTGTAATGCTAGTGCAGTGCTAGCCGCCTAGCTCTGTAACTCAAGACTGAGGATGCAGACCATGGCCTGTTATTTTCAAAAGTAGTTTTAATAAAATGCTCTTAATAGCTTACCTTACGTTTCCCACGATGAAGGGTCCATATGCCTGTTTTATCTTGGCTGTCTGGTAAAACTTCATAGTTGAAGTCTTTAACGGGATCCCTCGCAAAGAAAGACCACATCCTTCAATCTTTGGATGTGCATAAAACACACCGAGAAGAGCAGCACCATTCAGTGGGGCACTAGAAACCGGTCTACCACCGAGCAGAGATCTCACAGTGACCGCCAGGGGGAGCCACTTACAGAGACATGCAGAAATACAACTATACTAACTGTTCACCTTGTTGATTACAATTAAATCACATTATTATGATTATTTTTTTAAATTAAACTTCCACATGTATTAGAATTATTGTTATAATTTTAATTGTAAAATTAAAAGTTATAATGTGACGAGTTTATATGTTGGAGTAATGTAAAAATATAACATTATAACCAGAGAAATATTAAATTGCATAAAAATAGCAAAGCACATTCACTCATTTGACAAACTGCTTAATCCTAGTAGAGTCCTGGGGAGGCTGAAGCCTATATTAGCCAAGACTGGGCAAAGGTGGGGTACACTCTGAACAGCTTGCCAAACAAATCTTCTGTCACCTTGTCACACATTCTGTGACATCACCTACACAATCTGTGATGCCACAGAAAGTGGTGCTACCTCCTTGTTACATCCCACCGACAGCTTTATGCACCCTGAAACTGATGACGGAGAACTGTGGCCTGTATTTGCATGACTGTTATAAGTGATTAGATTACAGTCCTAATAAAATGGCCAGCAAGAACACTATTTTAAATAAAAAAGATATTTTCAAACGATCAAGATACTAACTGAGGCACTGTAATGCTGTGCAACGGCAAAAATATACATTTTATTAATTTATTTTCCGAACCTCTTAATCCTAAAACATCCTAAAACATTTTAACAAAATGAAACACGGTAAAGTATAACGAGACTAAATATTAAGCATATATCTTAAACGTAAAATTCCAGTGAAAGTTTGTGATCTTGAAAAGCAAAGACACCGCAGGGAATTGAACCCCGTCCCAGGAAACCCAGGAGTGCCACCACCGGAGTCTTGTTTTTTTCTCGTTTGAGGCTAAAAAGCAAAAACCTGAAGGAACAAGAGATGTTCCCCCAGGAAAATAAAAACCTCTCAACTGCTGCTCTACGATATTCAGGCCCTTCCTCACTGGCTTTTCCTTTTGCATGAAACTACACAAAATATGGAAATAATACATGTAACTGTTGACTTATTAAACAACCAATCCAAAATGTACAAGGTATTCGAACTGATGCCGACAGTTGGGACAACTCCAGATGGCAGAGACATTAATTCAAGATCACACTCATCCATCCACTATAGGACCGTTGCAAATTTTTGCATCACCAAGATGGTCTTTCTGCAAAAAAAAAGAGAGAAAGTGTTTTCCCACCCCTCCACCCTCCCCATCACCCCAAAACTACACTTTAGACAAGCCACTGTCAAGTGAAGGTAAGAATTATAAAGCTGGTGTATATGCAAGTAAGGTTTAAGGCAAAACAACCCATGTATTGAAATCATGTTTACTTAACTCCATTATAAGGTAGCAGAGGGTGATGCTTAAAAAGCAGCAAGACCAGCCTCAGGTTGATCAGTAACACTTGTTATAAATTTTGCCCCTACACAAATTACCCTAAAAAGGGGAAACAAAAGAGGGAGACACACACACACACACACAAACACACAGCAGTTAATTCAAATAGTCACAAAAAAAGCTACAAAGCTACACTGAGCTACAAAAAAAAGCTATGAGCTACATTGAGATTTTGCAAGGCCAATAAAGGCTAATGAGTGCAAAAGCAAACCTTAATACACAATGTGTTAGAGTATGATCTTCAGCAGATCTGGAGCATGAAAGCACTTGTGAATGACAGCACACTGAAAAAGAGGGGAGAAAAGCCTACACCCCCCCATTTAAACCCCCTATACAATCACAGAACCACACAATCACCAGTGTATAAATCAATGAATTGCTATTAGTAGAAATACTCGTTACTTGCCGTATGAACAGGTATATAAACCATGACGAGCTTGTATTCAGCAGCTTTGCTCCTTGCGAGGGGGGAATTGCTAGCAGATGAACCACAGCTTTTGAGGGACTGGGTCTCTAAATCTGCAAGAGTCACAATTAAGTAGTCCCCGGCCCCGATATCCCACGACTCAAAATCCATGAACGGAATGGGGTACACATTCAACATGATCCTGATAAGTGTCATCTTACGATACGCCTGAATTTCTTTGATGCCTTTGGGATCCTTACTTCACATCCACAGACTGCTGCAGGTTCCGTTCCCATAGCGTTATTCAGTTCTCTAACTAAGCCATATAGAAAAGCTGCAAAGGCTGGGAAGAGATTTGTTAAGGGCCCCCACCCCCCTAAAATTATAACCCAAACACGTAGACAAGTACTAAATTTGTCTTATAAAATTCTGGAAGTTGTGAAAGAATTGAAAAAGCCAATGCATGATACCTTTCAACATCCAACCAAAGGAGAGGAATTCACGTGCATCCTTACATCATTTACTTTGTTGACACGAGCTTAGAACACCGGGAGAATTACAGCAAGAAACACCTTTGTTGTTATCGCTTTAATAAGAGATGGGCCTGTGGAAGAAAAACTCAAACGCAGTTGCCCCTCCCCCGCAAAAGACCAAAAACGCAGTGCATCATACCAGGATAAACACAGACTGCATTTGCAAAGTCTAGTTTAGGAGTGCACAAGGGAATAGTTACTCCCTTTAAATGAACCGCCGCCATAATGCTTACTTAAATCATGAAATTTTTAAGTCTAGTTTACCAGCAAATGATACAAAGACCTCAGCACTGAATACATGAAGAACACGGGTATGACTGGAGTCGCAGAAGGTGTAGTAGTGTAGTGACGCAGATGAACTTCAACTCCAAACAACCATTCGCAGAGCTTGCACCTTGGGACAGACCTAATGGATTACAAGCAGGACAAACAGAGACGCCTTTTCTCCCAGAAGACTACATCAGAATGGAGCCCAGGTGCATCGTGGATTACTGGCACTCATCCTGGCAGAAACCCAACTTGAACAACAGGGAGGTTCACATACTGGTGAATTGCGTGCACACACACCACGCCTGAAAAGAAAGAACAAAGCTGTGCGAGCAAGTGCATTCTACAAAAAACTGAGGGGATAAATCTATAAATCTTAAAGTGTAAAGTTTTTACAGATACCTATACCCATCATACAAACCAAACACCCTCCTCTAATGACTAAGATGCTACGTAGGTGACCCTGCCAGTATCTCCCCTCCCTCTGGGTTGTATCTGCAATCTTTGGTCTCGTCTGGTCTAGAAGAACTGTGCTCCCTCTTGTGGAAATCTGTCGCGCTGCCGCTACTCTGTCGCGACCTCTTTACTTTCTGGTATACGGCCTGCCCTTCTTCAGTTCCCTCCTTTCCAACCTGGCCTGCACCCTCCTGATCCTCGCCTGCTGCTTGTCTGGTCCTCCCTTCTCTCTGCTCCCGAATTCTTCTCTCTGATGCAATAGCTACACGACCAAGTCCTTAGTATAAGCTCAGTCCATACTTTAATACCGGGGGAAGAAAAAAAAAATTCCCACAAATCTTGCATTGAGGGGGTTGAAAAAAAAAAAAGCAGGATTTTTAACCCGTGTTACAGGCAAGTGTCTTTAAAATTCATATCAAGCACAAAAACATGTAGACGCTACATGAACAATGAGGCATTAAAAAATGCAACTAGCGAATCAGCACTTCTGTTTTAAAAGTCTGCTCAAAAGCTAAAAACCAGGGAACTAAAAAAACAAAACAAATCTATGCTCAACTGAACGCACACAAAAAGACATGCTTCCGCCCACATGGTAACTATAATTACAAAAACAGCTTGTGTTTAAAAATAACGGTCCTTTAAAGGCAGCCATTTTGTTTCGTTTAACAGCTACGCCATTTTGTCTACGCAATACACACTACCTGCTCTTCGGGCTGGAAATGTCCTCTCTCAACACGTAATACCCCTCAGATTACAAAATTCAAACCACCTTTAACACCATTAACAAGGTTTCTTCAAAAACAATTTCTTACTAAATGGGGAAAACCCTGGTTAGGTAATGAGTAAGATGCCGTTAGTCAACTAATCAAATATTAATTAAGGCTAAAAAAAACAGACTATATTCAAAATCATTCTAACTGTTCTGTTCAAGATTAATCAACTGTGGTTAAAAAACGCTAACTCGCGGAGCATTCCGTCGAAATTAAGCGACGTAATTAATGCTGAACTACAATATACAAACTTAAAATAAAAGACGAATCAAGGTTTTAAAAAGATAAAGCAAGTATCTAAAAGTTAAATTGATGCTGAACGCGTTAACACAAAACCAATCACAAAGAAAACCAGCAGCATTCGTCTCACCACCGACGAAACACCACAACCTGCTCCGCCCTATAAAATGTGATCCGACACGCAAGTCACCCTTATTTATAGCGCAATGGCCTTTGGTTTGTCAAAAGGAAAACCCTTCCGCAACATTGTGGGGGGGTGGGATAGTTCCAGTTTCATTCGCAATTGTCACGAAACTTAATAGGTTACACAACAAATCGAATGACAGTAACTGAAAAATATATTGCCATACGAAAGGAAATATAATTAAATTATTAGATTGGACACACGCAAATTAAGTACATTAGCGTTGAACAAGACTACACACTTTAGAGGGGCACATACAACGTAATCTAAGCAATGTTTTGTTTGTTAGGGAAATCATATTATATATTTTAATGAATAATGGGACGTTTGCTGGAAAGTATATAAATCGATGACTAATGCGTTTAACTCCAGTGAATTTCCACACAGCAATTACGTCACATGCGCAAGGCGGATGAATACGTTCAGAGGCAAGGAGACCTCGCTCACTCCGGTTTATACCGGTTTGTCTGACTGGGACTACTTGGCATTTTTTACTGCAACGCGTTAATGCGCTTGCGCAGATGTTTCAAACAAAAACAAGTTTATGTGCCAGAAAATACCAGAATCTTCTGGCAAAATTCGTCTTACGTAAACGATTCCTCAGTATTTGACAAAACCTATTTTGTTATTGGAGGGCAAATTTTGAGTCATCGTTTGAGTTATTCTGAAAACATGTTTAAAACTAATACTATGTCACTACGTCATATATACGCAGACAGAAAATAAGTGATACACAATCTACCCATGGTGGGTAACATGTTACTGAAAATATACCGCATATTCCTAATATAAGCCTATTTTTGGCCAAGTCATTTTTGTCACGTACCACACGTATCCCCATTTTAGGAGCATTATCTCTACTGTGGGGGTGGGTGTCACGATTGAAGAGAGTCGGAGTCGGTTCCCATATTCTTACAAGGATGAAGAATCAATTGAGTCGATTCAAAGAGTAGATTCTTAAACAACGGCAGAACTACAACAGAAATATTCTTTTGTCTCGGTAGTCTGGACAGGTTTTCACCAGAATTCATTTGTGATCTTCTAGATTACAGTAAATAATACTACTAAAGGTGGTAGTGTGTTCTCAGAAGTGTAGTTCTAGTACATCCGTAGAGAAGGTCTGTAGGTGAGGCCTACACTACTCTCACTATGATTACTTTCCACTACGATTCCTAAGTGTGTCTATTTCCAGCTTCTCTATGCACAAGAATAAGTCAGATCAGGAGGATGTAGATGTGAAGAGATAGTGATGCATCAGTATTGAACTTGATATCCTAACCTGGGCCTTGTAGAGTCCGTCCAACATCTGCCCTACTTGTTCCGATCAACAACACCGGATGAGTTACCTTTAAAAGGCTAATATCGTTAGTTAAAATATTTATAGAGGGCGGCAGGTTGACACAACAGGCAAGACAGTAGGTTACCTATGACATCACAATTAGAAGTTAACTATGATATGACAGTAATGAAACGTAAGATCACAATACTATGAGGTCACAATAAACTATGAGTTCTAAATAAAGTCTGTCTCTCACGAAGTCTGGCCAGTGTGTCACATGACATGAGACGAGAGAGATGGCCTTTACACCAACAACGCTTCATCATGAGTGGGCATCATAATGAGAATCAACAAACAAAAAAATAAACACAACAGCTCTAAAATAAATCAAGAGAATTTAGTACCCAGCAGCCCACCAGTTAACTCTGGAACTGACAGCAATTTAAAATTTCAAAGCCAGAAATCCGTTAACTGACTCTTTATGATAGACCCAGCCTTGTTGCAATTTTATGATGTCACCAACATTTTGAACGTACTAATCTAATAGAGGAGGTAAACCCACAAATCTGAACCTGTTTTATAGATGAACGCAGACTGTAAACACAGTCAGTTAGATGAGCAATAAAGTTATAGTGTGAATATGTCTTTCCCTCCAATGCATAAGAGAACACAAGGCTGTGGCAGAATTGTGTGCCAGAAAGTTCCCTGCTCATTTAAGTCCCTTAATTCATTTACCCACAAGAGGGCACAAAAAGCACGATATCCTCTTGATTCTCCCATGTCCTCTTATCATTTTTTCCCACAGCATAATTTTATGTATGTCCTTGTAAGATCCTCATATGAGAGCCATTGGGTATTACTCTTTTCCAAAACTTCTTGTTTGAAGACATTGATCAAGTTCAATAGTTATTGGGTGGTGAGGGACAGAAGCAGTGTGGAGAAATGAGAAGACACACTACATTAATTTTTGGGTCTCAGGAGGATATTGAATGAAAATGATCCTCAGGGATATTACCATGACAAGATTATTCTTTCCATGCCATATCACACTGCATACAGTAATGAAGACACACTATTCATTTACTTATTCAGCATGGAGTGATGAGCCCATGCTTTTTAAAGCCTATCTGCATCCCTGTAAGCCTGTCTTTACATGGAAATAAACCTTTTGATATTTAATAGAGCAGCTCAATATAGACCACAATAAAGCCAGGCATCATAGTTTGATCATCAGCATTTGAATAACGAAACGTGATAATCACTTCAGGGTGTTAATCACCTAGCACCTTATTGCCAAGGCATAGAAGAGAGACATGTCTGTAAAAGTCAGAAGAATGTATATTGTCTTAAACTAAGAGACAGTATTTAGTATCAATTTTCAAGTGTCTAGTTTTCACATTTTAAAAAGTGCAGTGTACCCAGAAATCAATCTGTGGTTAAGGTATATAATTACCCAAGGCCCCTAGTCTACCACCAAAACATTTATTTACTTTTTAAAGCTGCTGGTGTTTTCTCAAAGCACTCTGATGGTCTACACTGGGATAGAGTAATACCATCGGCTGTCTGGGACCATGAGGATTGGTTTGAGAGCCCCTGTAATTCATAATTGTATAACTTGTTATAATGTAATTGTATTACATTATAATAGATGTATACCAATTTACAGTAAATATTTACCATTACAGTACAACATGTATCTTTTTGTAGTCATTTCACATGAAACCATATTTACACAAACATAATGCTATAATTCTACCAACATGCAGTAGGAAACTGCCTGAGGGTCTTAATCAGATGGAGGAAGGGTCATTTGGTCATTTTGATGAAAGAGAGTTTTGTTTATCCAATGTTTAATATATATAAGCATTAAATAGCAACAAAACTTTAAATATAATAAAAAAATTTATTACAAACACAGCACACCATACACACAAAAGTCCTATAAAAGGTTATAAAAGGGTAATTCATTTGTGATTTCAAATAAAAACTATCGAACACTTCCCAACCCCCCCAAGGCCTGATCAATTTTGTTCCCACTGTTGCCTGTCCACAAAGTCAGTTGTGTAACGCATTACACAAGTCATTAAGTTCAGTGTAGCATAATGTCATCACAGTTTCATGGCATCTGGGGGTTGGACTGGTTTATTTGACATATATGATCCAACCTTTACAAGAATGGTTTCAGATACAACAGAGAATACTGCTAATAAGGCATTTTTAAAAGAATTTTAATAGGTTTCTATGAACTGCAACATTGTAGAACAGAATCAATATTGTTCCATGGGTTTATGGTTGAGTTGGTAGATCAGCAATGAAGAGACAGTTAGGACCCTATTTCACTGCAATGCATAAATCATCAAAGGAGGAACTTAAACTACAGGAACATCAACATCTTTTCCCTCATCAGGATGCACCACATCATCACCCCAACCAGCAAAACTCCACTAGATCATCTGGGTATGTACTTTTCTTTTACTTACATTTACATTTACATTTACATCATTTAGCAGACGCTCTTATCCAGAGCGACTTACAGAAGTGCTTTAAAGTCATTATCTGTGAATATACTCTATACTGGTTCGTCAGGACACACACTAAGTATACCATCAGTCAAGAACTCAGTGGATAGATGTTGTATGCAGAATTTTTTTTTTTTAATTGGGCCTTATACCTTGCCCCCTATTGAATAGTAAGGCCAGAGCAGTTTATGTTGCCATGGATTGCAATGACAGCAGCGACTATGTAAAACTGAAACAAGCAAGTCTGGACAAATTTGAAATCAGCGCTGAAACCTACCAGCAGAGGTTTCACTCTAAAACCGTCCCAGGGAAAGAGACGCCGAAAGAACTTCAAGCGCAACTCAAAGACTTGTATGACAAATGGATAAACCCAAACATGAGAACAAAGGACCAGATTGCAGAGCAGCTCATACCGGAGCAGTTCCTGGCCTTGCTCAACCCGGATCTGCAGGTTGGGTGAAAGTGAGGAAGCCGCAAACTTCACTGGAGGTGAAAATTGTTGTTTGCCATGGCTGTGGTCAGAAAGGCCATATTAAACCAAATTGTCCACTTAATAAAGTCTCGGAGTCCAGACTGTATTACGCAACTGGCTTTCGTAGTCCCCCAACCTCTGTCCTCTCTCCTGATGTCTTAGTCACTGTAAAAATGAGAGGTAGGTCTTGGCAGGTGTTAATAGATACAGGCAGTAGTCAGACAATTGTACTTAGGTCTTGTTTAAGGCCAGATGATTTTCTGAACTCTGGCAAAGTCAAACTACGTTGTATTCATGGGGATGAGTCTGAACATCAAACTGCTCATGTCACCATTGAGATTAAGGGTCAGAAATATATTCTGGATGTAGTTGTTACTGATATCTGCCCATATCCAGTGATTTTAGGCCAGAATGTACCCATCCTAGATGAATTGTTTTATGAACATATTAATTTAGTTACTAGTTGATGTGACGACTAGAGCTCAAGCCAAATTACAGCGAGACCAAGATTTGTGGTCAGAGCTGCTATTTGTTGGATCTTGGCCTAGCTCTAAGCCAAAAAAGATTAAAGGAGAAAAACGAATGGCTTATTATTATGCAACACGTTACCTTGAGGCATTTCCCCTCAAGAACATTAGAGCCAGACAGGTTGCTAACTGTTTACTCTAGTTATTTTCCAGAGTGGGTATCCCTAGAGAAATTCTCACTAACTTCACAAGTAAAACCATGAAGCAAGTATACTCTCTGTTAGGGATACAAGGTATTACGACCACACCATACCACCCACAGACGGGTGGACTTGTCGAAAGGTTCAATCAAACTTTAAAAGCCATGTTAAGGAAGTTTTTGTCTGAATCAGGGTCTGACTGGGACCGATGGCTCCCCAATTTGCTCTTTGCCTACAGGGAAGTCCCACAAGCATCCAGCGGATTCTCTCCGTTTAAGCTGCTATTCGGACGGGAGGTTTGGTCTTCATGGAGCAGCAGCAACCTTTCAGCACTTGATTTATCAGGTGTTGAGGGGTGCTGAAGAATATGCAGCTGCTTACATTGTCATACACAGCTCTTCCTGGGAGGAGCATTTCGCACATTTTGCTGATATTTCCCAGCAAATCAGTCACGCTGGGTTGGTGGTCAATGCATCAAAATGTCAGCTTGCCAGGCCCGAGGTGATCTATCTGGAATATGTTTTGGGAGGGGGCACCATCAGACCTCTGTTGAGTAAAGTGGATGCTATCCGCCACTGCATACTGCCCTCTACCAAAAAGGGCGTGAGATGTTTCCTTGGATGTTTCCCCAACTTTTCCAGTCAGGCTGCTCCCCTGTCAGACTTGATTCTAGTAAAACTAGCTAGATAAGGTAAGTCTGATAAGGTGATAAGGAGCTAATAAGACTAGATAAGGTGGTCTGGTCTCAGGAGAGTAAGAATGTTTTCAGAAACCTCCAAGAGTGCATGTGCCATAGTCCAATCCTTCAGAGCCCTGATTTTTCAGAGTCCAGACAGATGCCTCTGGTTTGGGACTAGGGGCTGTGTTGTTGCAGGGTGAGGGGGAGGACAGAAGGCCAGTGCAGTATGTGAGTTGGAAACTTTTTCCATGGGAGGCCCATTATTCAACCATTGAAAAAGAGTGTCTGGCAATAAAATGGGCTCTTGACACATTGGAATACTATCTTATTGGTAAACAGTTTGTACTAGAGACTGACCATAGGGCTTTACAATGGCTCCACCGAAGAGACTTTAATTCCAGGATTACACGATGGCATTTGTGTTTACAGCCTTACAGTCTCATTGTAAGATATAAGGCAGAAAAAGACAATGTCATCGCAGACTATTTGTCTCGACAGGAGAATGACACTCCCTCTTAAGGTGGGATTTGTGTGACGGGACAAGCTTCATCACGGCAGTGGTGTTGCTGCCAAAGAACTTTCTACATGTGTTTCCAGGTTTACTTTGAATCTGTGGTGTGTATTCTGTAAAGTGTTGTTTCCCATAACCATCCGGTCACTCCTCATACTCCTTCCGTATCCCTAGCAGCCGTGACAACAATGCTGTATTAGGTTTCAGACATTTAATCTAGCTAGACGATGCCATTTTTACACCTTTCTTGTGCCATGTTCCAATGCATGTACACCGTAAAACAATCACATAATCCATGCAAGTACCTGAAGTGTTCTGTTTTTCCCAGTGAATTACCATTTCCTTGTTTTCCTTAAAATGTGATGCTCCATAATTCCGCTGTTTAAATGTGTGCAACATGTTCTGGTTGTTTTTTTGTTCCTAGTTTAGCAGTACCAGTTTAAGTATTGTTAAGAAAGGATGCTGATGTTCATTATTCAGAGCAATAGGTTGGTTTAAACTAGTTTTGTTGCGATCTAACAGTGTATCTTAGAGCACCCCAGAGACTTGTTTATGTTGGTTTAGTCCAATTTTAAGGGTGTGTTTAAGAGAGGTATAAGCAGCGTTGTTTCATTCATTAGGGGGCCAGCCAAGAGAACAGAGGCTCAAGAGAGCTCTTGGCTTGGTTTCTAAATGCAGTAATATATGTTTTAACTCTTAAGTCATGATTGTTTTCAGTACTGAAAAGTGATTTGTGTGTATTTCTGTGTGTATTTCTGTGTGTGTGTGTGTGTGTGTGTGTGTGTGTGTGTGTGT
>JBCNYG010000022.1:42393871-42435159 GCA_039654305.1 Porochilus rendahli | reverse complement strand
ACACACACACACACACACACACACACACACACACACACACATACACACACACACATACACACACACACACACACACACACACACACACACACACACATACACACACCCAAGTGTCTGTTTTGGTATATTATTGACGGCTTGTTTCACTGGCAGTCACAGCATTTTGGGCTCTTTGTTCACTGTAGTTTTTTTCTTCTAAATTAATAATAAATTTACATAGAATGTATAATACCTATATTAGATAAAACCAATAAAACTTTACAAATGTACCATTTTTAATTAAAATGCAGCTCAGTAGATGTTTTGTGTTCATACCAATCGTCTCCGAAGCCTGATGAGTTCATCTTCTAGCTCCCTTATTCTCAGACAGTGCTCCTCGATCTCAGCGGCAGGGTTCCTCAGTGCTGTATCTCCATGCTGAATGTTTTTCATCACCTCACGGTAAAACTGCTCAAAACTACCACAGATACCTTCAAGATCATTCTCAGCACCAGACATGTTTATGATCGGTAACACACCCTTTACAGCTGATCTCTCGGTGAGCTGGAAAGATACGGTTTGTGGAATCCTGTTCTGGATCACCCTCTTCCACTCTTCTTTATTACTTGGACTAAAGAGCAGCACGTGGAGATTATCACCTTGATATAATCTGAAGAGAACATCTGGATTTTCTTGAAGAGTGTTATCTCTATGTGTTTTTTTTTGGCTATCACTCATTTCATGTAAATTAACTCCCTCATACATGTCCCTGACTCTACTGTGGTAACTCACCGCATTCCCTGCCATGTTTCTTGTTACGAATAATGTTCTGAGCAGCTCAGTGGCTCATGATGTGCCACTCCCAGGTGATCGAGGAAAAGAAAAATGAAACTGGATGGATCCAGCCTTGTACAATTGAAAAAAAAAACACGTGGGAACTATTTGCATGTATTTATTTAAATTTATTTATTTATGTAAATGATGTGGAAAATCTTTTTTGGGATGCAAATAATATTCAGTACCATAAATACATGATACCTTGTATATAATAATAATAATAATAATAATAATAATAATAATAATAATAATAATAATAATAATAATAATTACAGACACCACTTTACAGACACTTGCCACGTTTTTTGCACACAGACACTTTACAGACTCTCAGGAAAATTGCCACTGGAAGAACTTACTGCCTGCGCTTACACTTTATGTTTTACATTCTTTACATTTCATATACATTATATTTTTTGTATCCTATATTTTATCTTATATTTTATTTTATTTATTTTATTATTTTTACCCACCTTGTAATTTAATATTACAAGGTGGGTAGAAATAATAAAATAAATTAATGTAATTTAAATATATATATATATATATACACATATATCTCGCTTGTATTGATGATCTTGTTCTTTCGGTCACTTCCCAAAGCTCGTGACCATCGGTGAGGGTAGGAACATAAATCTAATGGTAAATTGAAAGTGAAATCTTCACCACAACAGACCAGTACAAGCTCCGCTTTACAGCAGAGGCCACAGCGATCCGCCTGTCATTCTCCTGCTCCATCCTTCCCTCATTCGTGAACAAGACCCCGAGATAACCTCCTCTACTTGGGGCAGGACCTCATTCCAGACCTGGAGGGTGCATTCCACCCTTTACCGACTGAGCACCACGGCCTCGGACTCGTAGATGTCAATTCTCATCCCAGTCGCTGCACACTCAGCTTCGAATTTCTCCAGCGAGAGCTGAAGGTCCCGGCTTGATGAAGCCAAAAGGACGACGTCATGTGCAAAAAGCAGAGACGAGATCTTATAGCCACCAAACCAGAACCCCTTAACGTTTTGACTGCGCCTAGAAATTCTATCCATAAAAATGATGAACAGAATGGTGCAGCAGTGATAATTTGGCTTGAACCCCCGCCCTTCAGATCAGTAAGCCAGCACCTAAACCACTGGGCCACAACTGACCTGGTTTCTGATCTAATCACATATAGTGATGCGTGTGTCTGCTATTCAGTGCAAAATTGCTCAGGATGTCAATCTTACACTCCTCTACAATCACATTCACATTACCATTTACAGCGTTTAGCAGATGCTCCTATCCAGAGCGACTCACAGAAGAGCGTTAAAGTAACCATCAGTGAATATATTCTTATACTGGTTTGTCAGGACACGGATTAAGTATACCATCAGTCACAAACTCAGTGGATAGGTGTTGCGTGCAGTTTTGTGTGTGTTAAAAACATAGTGCTAATATAAATACTGCCGAATAAGGAAGGTTTTCAGCCGTCGTTTGAAGATCCCCAGTGACTCAGCTGTCCGAAGATCCAGAGGAAGTTCATTCCACCACCTTGGAGCCAAAACAGAGAAGAGTTTAGATGCGTTTCTTCCTTGACCCTTGGTAGAAGGAGGGACCAGTCGAGCAGTGCTAGAGGATCTGAGAGTACGCGGTGCTGTGCGGGGTGTGATAAGTGCTTTGAGGTAGGAGGGTGCAGGTCCATTTTTGGCTTTGTAGGCCAGCATTAGTGTTTTGAATTTAATGCGAGCAGCTACAAGAAGCCAAACAACTTACTTAAGCAAACTCGTGTGTAAACTGAGAAATTTCAAATGTATATAATTGATAGATATTATTGTAGACAACATCTAATTGTTGTGTACCACATTGAAGGCTAATTCTCTTCCCAATAATTTCCACAGGAACAGTAATGCCTTCCATCAGTATGATTATCAAAATCCCCCAGGTCATCATCAAAACTATGGGAGTACTGAACCCTACAAAGTGGAACATAACACCCTTTCTGAGGCCTTAAAATCCAGCCTCTCTTCCTCTTCTGCATCTTTGCAATCAGAGTCCAGTTTGGACAGTGAGTGGCATTTCCTGCTAAACAAACCCCTTCATTCAGTGTCCTGTTCCGACCTTCCAGAAGTCAGGACTTTTCTAGATGAGGCATTGGGGAACATGGACTTTGATCAAAGTGACTTGGCACTTTCTGTCCACCATCATCAACAAAAACAACAGGATTTTGGTCTTTCTTTACAGCAACAACAGGTCTCAGTACTAGGACTAAGGAAGTCACCACTATACAGATGCCAGAGTAAAAGTGCAGAGGGGCTTGTGCAGAGTGTAAGCCAAGAACACAGCACTAGGGGACATAGGAGACCCCACTCATTGGAGCTCAACCAACTTCACAAGACCACAAGCCTGGGACAAAATCTTCAAGTCAAGGATAAGGTGGCTGCAACAGTAAATATGGCAGGACCTAAGAGGGCTGTCTCATATTTCCAGCTGCCTAGTAAAGGTATTCTTAAAAAAAAAGACGAAGGGCAGAAGCAGGGAAACTTCCGAAAAGCCAAGTCCATGGAAGCACTGTCCACCAAGAGACAAAGTACTGGTCCTCTTAGGCAGAGGTCTGTGGAGGCACTGAAGGACGTCGTAAAAGAGAAGCTTGAGTTCTCTGCCTTTCTAGATGAGATTACTAGGCAGGTGATCAGCCCGTCAAGACTCAACTCTTTCAGGATCAGTCCCAGCACTACACCAACATCTTTGCTCCATGGAAACCAAAAGCAGCAGGTTAAGGCATCCAACCAGGAACCAGTACATGTTCAGAAGTCATACAAACAGCACAGTGTCCAGCCTGTGAAAGCAGACAATGGAAAAAAAAGAACAGATTCTGATAAACACAATCATAATTGTCAAAGTAGGAGCTCTTTGGGCACACCACATCAGCACCAACGAAGGGAAGGGAAGCAGAACTTTACTCCTGAAAATTATAGAGCCACATCACACAAACAGCACCAGGAAAAATACAGCCAGCTCCTCACTCAAAGTACCAGAACCAGTTCTGAGTCCATTCTGCAGGAGAAACACTACCAGGCTAAAAGCAATCTGGGTTATGATGATGGCTGTGGCAGGTGTAGCAGCAATCCTAATACTGAGCCGAAAGTCTTATCCGGACTGGGCATGCAGTTCACTAAAAGATCGTCATCAGTGACTGCTCCTAACTTGGAAAATACCAAAATGCACTACTACAGGGGATTCAGGAGACACTCCAAACAATTACAAAGGGTGAGTTTGAAAACGATATACAGGATATATTATATTCTACATGATTATTACTTTAAATGCTTTTTTATGAAGTGTGATATTTAAACAGACATTACACATATATTTATTACAGATTTTGTAATTTAACACATTATTCATTTTTATGTAAAATAAGCTAAATCCTTATTTCTATTAACCCCTTGTAAATAATTTTTAAAATGTTTTTCTTATGTTAACGTTTATGGCAGCATGGGGTGATTTTTATGCCTGAGATATTTGAAAAATGGGCCAATTATTCATTACCACATCATTTACAGTTTTCTATTATTTACTTGGCAGTTTGCAGCTCATTCCAAGAGACAAAAGAGTCAACACTACATATCTTTTTATTAGTTTGGGTTCAGTGAATCAGTATGAATCAATGAACTACCTGGAAGCACATGACTTTTAAAATCTATTTTCTCTTCTGTCACCCTCCTCATGCCATCTTCCTCCATGCCCAGGATGCTATGAGTAACATGGACAGAGCTGAGTGAGTGTGTTTTTTTTCAATATGCGGTATTATTTTACACTATTGATTTTCCTTATTCCAGTATCAGTATACGTTCCCTATTCTATATTTTTCAAGCCAGCTAGATGGAAACAAAATTGATTTTAATTGATTTAAAATTGACTTTATGATGCTAGAGCAGATCATCAGTAGTTACACTGGTTGTAGAGGCATTCACACACCTGACATTTTTCCTATTTTTTGCCTTACAACATGGAATTAAAATGGTAAGGGGAAGTTTACCAGTTGATTTACAAAACATTTACACAACAACCTTGAAGATGCTAAATAGTTGTTATTGTGAACCCCCTGAGTCAATACTTTGTAGAGCCACCCTTGGGGTATGTCTCTTAGGTTATATTGAGTTTATTAAATGAAGCCACTGGGATTTTAGAAAGTAAAACTGTTTCAGGTCCTTCAAGAATTTATCTTTCTCAAGAATCTGCCTGTATCTAACAACATTCATCATTCCCTGACCAGTTTCCTAGTCCCTGCTGATGAAAAATATTCTCACAGAATGATAGTGCCAGCACCATGTTTCATCCTGAAGATGGTTATCTTTGGGTCATGAGATATGTTGAGTTTGCACTAAAATGGTATTTTTATTCATTGGCAAAAAGTAAAATTTTAGTCACATCTGACCAGAGCACCTTCTTCCACGTGTTTGGGGGAATCTCCCACATGCTTTTTTGGCAAACTCCAAACATGATTTCTTATTTGTTTCTTGCTACTCTTTCATAAAGCCAAGCTATATGAATTGTAGACAAATACACCAGTCTTCATTGTCGAGCGTCCCAGCACCTTCATGTTTACTTTTAACTTTTTATTTTTGATGAAATTTTCCTGGTCTGTGAGTTTTAGTGGATGGCCCTCTCTAGGCAGGTTTGCTGTTGTGCAATATTCTTTTTATTTTGAGACGAAAAATTTAACGTTGCCCCATTTGATTTTCAAGGTTTTGAATATTTATTTTATTAACCCTGGTAACTTCTCCACAACTTTCTCCCTGAAATGTTTATAAAGCTCCTTGGTCTTCATGGTGCCACTAGCTTGCTGGTGCTTCTTGTTTAGTGGTGTTGCAGACTCTGAGGCCTTTTCGAGCATGAGATCATATGTATATTTAATGACAGACTGCACTCACATGGACCTTATTCAACTATATATGTGACTTCTGGAGGTAATTGGTGTCAGTGTCAGCACCAGACTTTATTTAGGGGGTTTCATCACAAAGGGGCTGTTGATTTTTTTATTTGGCTGATGATGATTTATTTATTTATTTTATTATTTATTTTGTTTTTATTTTGAAAAAATGAAATTACAATTTAATTTTATTTTTATTTCACCAGTTTTGATTATTTTGTGTAGGTCCATTACATAAATTTCAAGACAAAAAAAAAAAAAAAACACACAGGCAACAAAATAGAAAAAAATTTGGGGGACACTGTATGTCATGGACAGTCACCTGGTCCTCGGACAACTGGTCATCGTACAACTGGTACTTAAAACTGCATACCATGGACAACTGGTCCTCACAATAATGTTTATTGGCCAGATAACTACTATATTGGTTATGATATATATTTCAATATATTTTTATAGAAAAAAAAAGACTGTGGTTTCCCAGCCCAGACATAGGTAGAGTCCATGTACTCAAGGAGAGCTGCAGCCAGCTAGTAGAGGTGTGATATAGATTTGATAAGTAGTTTTTGTAATCCGATTCAAGGACAAGTCACAGAGGACGAGTTGTCCATGGTATGCAGTTTTTAGGAACAGTTGTCTAAGGACCAGTTGTCATATAATCGTATGCCACACATATTAAAGGACAGCAGTTATCTCTATTAATAAACTCTGAGTAGCTTGAAATGAGAAAGAATCTTATGTTTGGTATTTCGACCCTAACAAAACACCCATGATGTCTTGCAGATTGCTGGAGCGCTACAACAAGGACCTGCATGAGAATTTGCTGCAGATGGTGTCATGCATTGAAAACATGGATGCAGAGCTTCACTGTACCAAGACTGAATTATACTCTGTTAAAGAGAAATGCAAAAGGTGAGATATTAGAGTCACAGTGGTTCTATATATTCACAACAAGGGGATTGTGGCTAAAATAATTTTCTTAAAAAATTTCCACAAAACTATGTTTTTGGTAATAATGCTATTATGTATAATCAAGAAATAAATATTAGGGGTGAAATACATTTCAAAGCAGAAAACCATATACTTGAACACTGGGATTTTTTTCTAAACAATTCATATAAGTACAATTTATATAACAGTACAGCAAATCTAATATGACAATCATTTTCCTATTATGAACATTTTCCTGCCATTTTCGGTGAGAGTTCAAATAAACAAGTGGAATACAGTTTACTGCAAAAATTAGATTTTATTTGGCTGTGAATTTGTTTTACCCTATTATATTATGTGTAGAAAAACTAACCATGCCAAGACAATATTGACTAAAATATTAAGAAATAAAATAAAAGAAAAAATAATAATACCCACAACAGCAAAAACTTAGAAGCAATCAATTAAGTCATGGACATACATTTATATTACAATCAAGAATGGACATATGAACATTTAACCTGCTTTTAACTTGATTTTTTCAAAAATAAACTTTGGTTTAAGAAATGCCAGAGCCTCGGACTCTAACCCAGGATTTTATTGCTGTGATGCAGACGTGCTAGCCACTATGCCACCCATGCGGTAAACATCATTGCAAAATGTCTAAATAAAATTAGTATAATACACAGGAAAAGAGAATTTTGATTGGTCTGTTATCTGAAGATAAAAAAAATATTATTCTGATTGAGTAATGCTTAAATTAAAACAATGGACACACAGGTAATCAAAATCGTAGCAGGTGGTTCATTACCATTATCACATATTGAAAAAAAATGTAAATATAGATTGTAGCTTGTTTTTCTGGTTTGCATGGAGTGTATACTAAAACTTTTAATCAATATATAGGCACAGCATTTTTTGCTTCTGTCTAGTATATACAAAAGTTCTGAATGAGTTCAAAAGACGCCTTTAGCTACACAGCACTTAAACATGCGGAGCACACAGCTCACCTGGACTACCTCTGTCATGGCTAAAATATGTAAAAATAATCTATACACATCTTGATTTACTTTGCTTTTTAGGTTCCTGTGTAGTATATACTTAACAATTATTCACCTTAGACTTGGTCAATGTAGCTAAATTGAATGGTCAGTATGTCCGGGGACTATTCAGCAACATCTAAATCACCTTTAAGAAATTATTTTTAAGTACCTTATTTATGGGTAAATGTATAAAATATTTCTTATAATTTCAATGTCATGATTCAGATATAATATTATACTCATTAGACTTAAACATAATATTTCAGGTGTTTCTTCTACAGGCCAATAAATCTTGCCTGTAAAGTGTTTAAAAATAAACTCTTGTTTGCTCATAGGCTTCAGGAGAGCTACACAAGCTGTGAGCAAGCTAACAGTGTCCTGGAGCAAAAACTTCAGTTTGTGGTGAGACACAGACACACAAAAGTATTGTGAATATAGAAATTTATTCTGCAATGTAGCTGGTACAATAATTACATGATTACAATGAATAAAAATCATTAGTGTTGGTATATTTTTGTTGTATTCAAGGCACTTTAAAATTGAGTAAAAATAATTACCTTCAGGATAAAAAATTTATGTCAGGCCTCATCACAAAACCCTGTTACTTATAATGTTTGTACAACAGCATGCCCAATTATTTTTTAGTCCATACATCCCATACATCTGCTGATAATGCCTGTGTGATATTTTAAAATTTACTATCACACTGTTGTTGAACCAAGCCCACATTATCATAGAAGATACAATATATTCATATATGAACTACAGTGTCATGGTTAATAGTAACACTTCTTTTGTGGTTAGGTGGACTGCATGAACTCGGAGCCGAAGGATCACTCACACAGGATTTCAGAGCTAACCAAACTATTGGATACAGCAAAAAACACAATCATCTCCCTGGAAAACAATGTAAGCACAAAGTTAAAACATTTGAAGAGGAAGAGCTAATTTATGTAGTTCACTGTAAACAGTATGGTTACACCTGAGTGATAGTAGTATATTTCTCTTCATCCCTGGTGACTGTTGAATTAACCATGTCCTTCTTTTCCATCTTCAGATTCCCTCCTTGATTAAGGAGCTGTTGGCCAAGCATTTTGACTCTGAAGATTTTGTGAGGTACTTCCGTTCCCCCTCCTCACCACATAGTCGGCTAGACACTGACAAATCCGATAGAACCTTAGGACTCAGCGACAACCAATCATCTCTGAGGAAAAGGGATGCTACAGTATCAGACTGGATACTGCCTGGGCAGGAAGCTTCACCTGACAGTCAGGAGCATGTTTTGTCATCGCCAGAATGTCAAGAACCTTGGGATGGATTAGAGAAGACTAATCCAAATGCCCTCCTCATTCCGAAGACAAGGGTTTCCAATCTTCAGTCTATTGCTCTAGATATTAACTCAGACATCTACCAGAAGATACCAGATGCTAAGGCCAAAGATCATGTTCCCATGGTCCCAGTGCATCATTTAGGTTTAAACACAGAAATACACTCCATCAGCAAGCTAGCTCAAAGGCCTGGTGATGTTCTATCTAATCAGTATAGTCAAGAGGAGATTAAAAGAACACAAGAACAGAGACCAGAGACCAGAGGGGTGTACAGGAATTAAACAGCAGGAGCCTGATGATGTTACCTATCGTACAGCACAGAAGATGCTGGATAATTTTTAAGCCACAATCCTTCACAGTAAAAGGATAGACAGAACAGAGATTTCTAGAAGAGGACTGGAACAGAATGCATACAGATAAGCTTTAGGCTGCTTTATATGCTTGATTAGTATTATTGACTAATTTACTAATACTGGACAAGGTTACCTATATAGTAAAGAATTGAAAATATGGATTTTGTGCAATTGTTTTCCATCTCATTAAAGGCAGTGTTATTTGTTAGATAGGACCCTGAACTGGTGATACCATAGTTATTCCTTTATAGTAGAAAACTAGCATCAGATTTCTGGGAAGCTTGATTTACAGGACTGAGTAAAACAACTTTTAAATTAAGAATCATAAACAAATAAAAACATATATTAAGAGATAGGCTCCAGCCTCCCCCTGGATTAGTAGCTTAGTAGGACATAAGTGGTTTGGAAAATAAGTGAGTGAGTGAGTATTTCATTGCTAATTACTTATAACTTTACATACTACAAAATACTCTAAAAAGAAAAATAAAAGGATAGTGATATAATAGCATACCTGCAATTATTTTTTTAAATCATTATAGTATTTAATATGGTAGTATAAGTAGTACTATATAGTCAAATCTTTTTAATTATTTGTATTTTTCTTTGGCTTATTAATTTACTCTGAAAATCTAGCAGTATTATATATTATATATTATAGTATATATAATAGCAGTTGTTGTCAATTTGATGTTGGTGATATTTGAAGCATAGTTATGATTTAAAAAAACCATGACACATGTGGAAATCCCAATCCTTCCCACTAATGTGCAATGTAGTCTTTTTTTTATTCAGTGATTGAAACAGTGGAAGTTGTGACTACCCTTTGAAGAGAAAACCTGCACCCACACCGACCCTTTGTGGATAAGACTGGACATTTCTCGCAGAGGCAAGCCCACACATAGCAAGCTGCAATTCATGGTGTGTTCGGAGTCCTTTCTATCACAGCCAGCAATAACAGTTTCACAGTTTGTGCTACAGCAGCTTCACTGTGGGATCATACCAGGTGTACTAGCTTTTGCTCCCCACACACATCAGTGAGCCCTGGGCACCCAAGATACTCTTGCCAATTGACTAGTTGTCCTTCTTTGGACCGCTGGTAAGTGCTTAGCACTGCATACCATGAGCACCCCTATGTCCTGTTGTTTTGGAGATGAATAGACCCGTTCTTTTAGCCATCACAGTGTGGCATTTGGCAAAGTCACACATTGATAAGCTTACTTAATTTTTCCTGCTTTTAACACATCAGCTTCCAGAACTGACTTTTGGCTTTCTGCCCAATACATCCTTCTCTTGACAGGTGATACTGTACAAAGATAATCAGTGTTATTCATTTCACCTCTCAGTGGGCCTAACAGCTTTAATATTTAAAGTAAAATAAGTATTGAGGAAAAATGTAAGGATGTAAGAAATGCTTAGTTTATCCATGGTAGTTAGGGAAATTATAAATATGGTTTGTGAACCTTGATGTGTGGCTGAGAAATTAGCATGCATATGTCCAGTTGTATTTATTGATATGTAAAAAAAATAATTCAGCTTCTCTTGTATTCACATTTGATGGGAATAGAGCAATAAACTACAGTACAAAACCTGGGGAAGCATACTGTCTCTCTTACACTCTGGCAGCTTTCTTACAACTTTCTCCCTGATTGTTCCAGTCTTCCCTCTCATTACTCCTACTTCTCCTTATTAATACCTCCAATACAAAACATAATTTGTTTATCTCTCCCTCCTTCTCTGTGGCTTTGTGGTTCAAGGGCATGTTTGTTTAGAGGACAAGAGTCTAAATTGCTATTGGCTATTCTTATTGGTTAGTTTAATAGGATCAGCTTTGAGCACAAGAGATTATGACACTCTAGGCATAATACTTCATATCATATTCCTGGGTCCTCATCAAAATGGCTGCAGAATTGTAAGTGCGCTGTTTTCAGTCCGTAGTGAAGGACGCTAAGCAATCTTTGAAGGTAATCACAGATCTTCTGCATCTTCGAAAAGAAACTGTAATTAGGTATAGTTTCTTAGTCATTTTTTAAAGAAAGCCTTTTAGCAAAATAAACATTTAGCAAAATAAGGATAGTGGCTTTAATTGGAATGGTATAATGTATAATTGGACCTATTATAAATTTTTTCTTTGTTTTATTATTCTTTTATTATTATTATTATTGGTAATTAATTAATTCATTAATTCGTTTGTTTGTTTGTTTAACCTCTAATAGATTTAAGGATTACACTTGAATTAGCCACTTGGGCAGGTTCTTCAAAGCCCTAAATTGTGAATGTTGGCTTTTCTTTCGAGTAGCACTGATATTAATAATTTAGTTAAAATAATTTCCATAAGAAAATTTTTATTCTGATTTTGCATTTAATTTATTCGTCAGCCCATCCCCAGTTTCCTCATCTTATTCTTCTTTCTAGCATGGCACTTCTCAAAATCAAGTTTCCCTTCCAGAGGAGGGTACGTTTGGCACAGGGACTGTGGCTACTGTCATGGGTCGCCATGGTCTCTGGAGCAGCCGCCTTTGCCATGGGAGTCTTCCTCAAGACCGAGCTTTTCCGCAGGGCTGAGGTACTAAGCTTTGATTGACCTACTTCACATGTCAGTGCACAGTATATGAACACATACATATGGCAACTTGTATTAGCTGTCTTGTATTTAGTGTAGCTGTTTATCTGTGATTTATTTCATTTTATAGGCTATTTTTACTGCCCAAAAAATCCTAGAGCGGTAAGGTTATTTAATGTTTTACAGTGGAACAATTTAAGATGTTTTAGATGTACATTTTAAATTAGATTTTTGTGTTCTATATAAACAAAACACACCAGGCTTCCTGGAAATAGGTTCTCTAAAGTACTTTCATAAGCCCTTTGCAGCAGTGTATAGGATAAAATTCTTAGGTCATACGGCTCATAGCTAAGACTGTTGAAGGATACATTCTGTTCAAGGTTTAAATCATCCACTTACTGCATACTCACTGCAATTGTAAATTGTTTTGCATAAATTATGAAGATTATATAACACCTATCCAAACTTTTAAATCAGAATTATAATTAAACCACAAGAAAGATGTTATTACTGTTATGCAGTGCATTAATTTTACCAAGCAAACTCACCACAGTAACAGCTATGTTAGGATACAATTCAGTATAAATCATTTATACCAAGGCTTAATTCAGGGGCTGTTGAATTTTCTAATCTGATTGGTCAATAGATGGAGAATAATTTTTTTATAACAGTTGCTCTGGCAACAGGTTCAGATTTAGTTAAAAAACAGAGTTTTGCAAATGCATTGGATCCGGTGATGTCATTTTTTACAAAGAAAAGTGTATGTACATATCTTTGATATGATGTCATTGCTTTGTAATAGTCAGCAAGTTTTCAACAACTTGATATTATGCTAAGAAATTACATCATATCAAAGATATGTACATACACTTTTCATTGTAATGGTCAGCAAGTTTTCAACAACTTGGTATTATGCTAAGAAATGTACCTCCCCCATGAGGTTATGTTTTCACTTGTTTGTTTGTTTGTTAGTTACTTAATTAGTCACTTATTTGTTAGTTTGTTTGTGTGCAAGATAACTCACAAAGTTATGCACAGATTTTTCCAGAGTAGGGTGTGGTACAAGTAAAAAAAATCATACAATTTTGGAGGTGGTATCATTTTAAAATAAAATTCTGAAATTATGAAATATTTCTGCGAGCTCTCCAGGGTGTACTCTGCCCTCGCCCAGAGTTGGCTGAGATGGGGGCCAGCCTCCCCGCGACCCTAATTGGGATTAAGCAGTTCAGAAAATGAATGAATGAATGAATGAATGAAATATTCTCTAAATAAATCTAAATAAATCTATTCTTTAATACGCACCAAAATGAGAAGCCCACTAGGGGGAACCATTTAATTAGAACTATGCCAAGTTATAATAATCTATTTCTGCCTGGTGGAGATACTGTATCTTACACTCTGTGAGCGCCCCTCTAATTTCATCTGTGCTGGTTAGTTAGTTTGTGTGTGTGTGTGTATGTGTGTGTATAAGATAACTCAAAGAAACTCGAAAAGTGGAGCCCATTCCAGCTGACTCTAGGTGAACACATGGTACTCTCTGAACAGCTCGCCAGACCATTACAGAGCCAACACAAATACTCAGTCATTCACAGTCACATTCACACCTAGGGACAATTGGGAATATTCAACTAATCTAATGTGCATGTATTAAGACAGTGTGAGGAAAGCACAGAAGCATAAGGAGAACATCCACAGAAACGTCTTCACCAGGCATGGGGCTTGAACCCAGGACTTTCATGCTGTGCTTCCCTCCATCGATTATACACCTCTTATCCATTGCTGCCAATGGTATCAATTGGAGCCAATCCCAGCTAACCCTGAGAGAGACATGGGCTACATGCTGAAAAGGTCGCCAATGGATTACAGAGCTAACACAGACAAGAACATCCATTCACATTCATATTCACACCTATTCACAGTTTAGAATAGCCAGTTAGCCTAATATGCATGTCTTTTGACCGTGGAAAGAAACCAGAGCACCCAATTGAAACCCATGCAAGCAGAAACAAATTTCATACAGCAGAGCCCCATTTGGGCTTCTTACCCCATCTTCTTGCTGTGAGGTAAAATTGCTAACCTCAGTTAGGAAAAAATTAAACTAGTATTTCATGAATGTAAATAATGTGTTCCAGTCACAGTACATTTCCTGCTAAATTTATTTATTGCACCTTTCATTTTCACCTTTCTTCCTAGGTGATGCATAACAGCGACATCCACATTGTGCCCAATCTGCTCATGGTGGTGGGGCTGACATCTGTGGGCATCAACATCTGCGCTGGTAAAGTGTGTCAGGACTCACTGGATGCCTCAAGGTTTCCACGTTGGAAAAACATCCTCACTCCTTTCTTCTGCATCTCTCTCTTCTTTACGTCACTGTTGCTGATGGCCATGATATTGAGCTATGCTCTGCAGCCTAGTCTAGAGGAGTCTCTCAAAGTGGGCTTGAAGAATGGCATTCGCTTCTATAAGGTGAAAAAATAGGCACTTGCACAAACATAAATTTAGTTTCTGTATGATTATTTGTGATGCTAAATAAATATTACTTGTGTAAACTAAGAACCTGTCATGGTATTGGTTGAATGCTAGTAATCACTATATGTGACACACACCGACCAGCCATAACATTAACAACACCTGACTGGTCTGCACTTAGACAAACCCATATGTAGCAAGCTGTAATGCATTGTGTGCTCCTTTCTACCATAACAGTGCTATCAGTATCGTATCAGTTTGGCTACAGTATCTCTTCTGTGGGATCAGACCAGATGTACTAACTTGTGGTCACCTTTGGCCAACTCTTTCCAGTACACTGATTGTTCATGTTTGAACCACCTTTGGTCAGTACTTACCATGGCATACCAGGAACCAGAACTCCACAAGACCCGCCGTTTTGGATATTAATAGACCCTAATACATCACAAAACTTGGCAAGTGCCAATATGATTAGTAATCTCATGATAGAATGTTATGTAATTTCACCTGTCAGTGGTCATAATGTTTTTAATGTTGATGCTGATTGGTGTATATTGTATTCTTCGAGTGATAGAGTATTGGTGAGTCCAAATTTTTGTACAAGTGTGCATTTGTTTTGAGTAAGAACCATTTACATAAGTTTAAAGTGTATGCCAGTTTCACTGTGGTGGGGTATGTGAGAAGATGACTTGTAATGAATGTAAATCCCCTCTTCGAATCGCCACCTTATCATGGTGGAGGGGTTTGCGTGTCTTAATGATCCTGGGAGCTATGTTGTCGGGGGCATAATGCCCATGGTAGGGTCTCCCAAGACAAAAAGGTCCTAGGTGAAGGTCCAGACTAAGCGTGGTTCACAAGACCTCTATGAACACAATAACAAGGACACAGTTTCCCTTGCCCGGATGTGGGTTACTGGGGTCCCTTCCTGGAGCCAGGCCTGGGGCTCGAAGGCAAGCGCATGCTGGTCGGGCTTCGGCTCATTGAGCTCGGCTGGCCCCAGCCCGAAAAGGGGATATGGGTCTGCCCTCTCATGGACCCACCACCTTTGGGCTGGGCAATAGGGGTCGGGTGCAATGTGAGCCGGGTAGCAGCCAAAGGCATAGGTTCTGCCGGACCAATCCTCGGCTACTGACTCTAGCTCTTGGGACATGGAATGTCACCTCTCTGGTGTGGATGGAGCCTAAGCTGATGTGTGTGAGGTTGACAGATACCGACTAGATATAGTTGGGCTCACCTCAACACATATCTTGGGCTCTGGAACCACCACTCTTAAGAGGGGGGCTGGACCTTATTTCATTCTGGAGTTGCTCATGGGGGAAGGCGGCGAGCCGGTGTGGGCATCTTAGTTGCCCCTGCCTGGTTGCCCACATGTTGGGGTTCTCTCCGGTGGAAGAAAGGGTAGCCTCCCTTCGCCTTCAGGTGAGTGGATGGGTCCTGATTGTTGTTTGTGCTTATGCACCAAATAACAGTTCAGAATACCCAACCTTTTGGAGTCCTTAGGGTTGTGCTAGGGAGCGTTCCCCCTGAGGACTCTCTAGTCATCCTGGGAGACTTCAAAGCCCGTGTTGGCAAAGACAGTGTGACCTGGAAGGGTGTGATTTGTAGGTACGGCCTCTCCGATCTGAACCCGCATGGTGTTTTGTTGTTGGACTTCTGTGCTTGTCATGGTTTGACCATCATGAACACCATGATCAAACATAAGGGTGTCCATAATTGCACACGGCATCAGGAAACCCTAGGCCGCCGTTCAATGATCGACTTTGTAGTCATGTCATCAGACTTGCGGCCGCATGTTCTGGACACTCGGGTGAAGAGGGGAGCTGAGCTATCAACCAATCGCCACCTGGTGGTGAGCTGGCTTAGATGGCAGGGGAGGCTGCCCTCCAGACCTGGGAGACCCAAGCATGTAGTTAGGGTCTCCTGGGAACGTTTGGCAGAGTCTCCTATCAGAAGGGCCTTCGACAGGCCAAACGTGCTACAGCCCAGGCTGTCACTGATGCAAAATCACGGGTGTGGGAGGAGTTCGGTGAGGGCCTGGAAAAGGTTCTGGACCACCATCTGGCGCCTCAGGAGAGGAAGCAGTACTCCACAAACACTGTTTACAGTGGAAGTGGAGAGCTGCTCACCTTAACTAGGGATGTTGTCGGGAGGTGGAAGGAATACTTTGGACCTCCTCAATCCCACAAACATGCCCTCTGTGGAAGAGGAAGAGCCTGGAGGTTCAGAGGGGGGTCTGCCTGGGGGGTCTGCCTGTCACTGGGGCTGAGGTCATCGAGGTAGTTAAAAAGCGTCCTGGCCGCAGCACTCTTGACCAGCTCTACACACTCTACAGGATCCTGGATGTGGCATGGGAGTTTGCCCAACCAGTTCACATGTGCTTTGTGGATTTGGAAAAGGCTTTCTACCGTGTCCCTCCGGCTATCTTGTGGGGTGTGCTCCGCGAATATGAAATACCAGACCCGTTTTTATGGGCTGTTCGGTCTCTGTATTGCCAGAGTCAGAGCTTGGTCTGCATTGGTAACAGCATGTCGAATTCGTTTCCAGTGGGGCTTGGACTCTGCCAAGGTTGCCCTTTGTCACTGGTCCTGTTCATCATTTTTATGGATAGATTTTCTAGGTGCAGTCAAGGTGTTGAGGTTCTGATTTGGTGGCCATAGGATCTCATCTCTGCTTTTTGCAGATGACGATGTCCTTTTGGCTTCATCAAACCAGGACCTCATGCTTTTGCTGGAGTGATTCGCAGCCGAGTGTGAAGCGGCTGGGATGAGAATCAGCACCTCCAATTCCGAGGCCATGGTTCTTAGTCGGAAAAGGGTGGAATGCGCCTTCCGGGTCTGGAATTAAGTCTTGCCCCAAGTGAAGGAGTTCAAGTATCTTGGGGTCTTGTTCACAAGTGAGGGAAGGATGGAGCGGGAGATTGACAGGCGGATCGGTGCAGCTCAGAATTCAGAGTCGAACCACTGCGCCATCTCGTTGAGAATAGCCAGTTGATGTGGCTCGGGCATCTGATTAGAATGCCTCTCGAATGCCTCCCTGGTGTGGAGTTTAGGACATGTCCAACCGGGAAGAGACCCCGGGGTCAACCCAGAACACACTGAAGGGACTATGTCTCTCAGCTGGCCTGGGAACACCTTGGCATTGCCCAAGGAATGCTCTTATCCAGAGTGACTTACAATTATGATTTTTATATATCTGGGCAATTCAGGGTTAAAAGCCCACCAGTGGTGATTGAACCACTGACCTTTGGATCAGTAAACCATCGCCTTAACCACTAAGCCACCACTACCCTGTACAATACATTTTTTTTATGTCCTGATTAAATCTTACACTAACAATCTCCATTAGCTGTGTTCTTTAAGACTAGGCTTAATGTTTCATGCTCATTATGCACAAGCTGAGTGTGCAGTTGTAATCCACCCTAAAGGACACAGACACCCCAGGCCGGTGCTTCCAGAAGGAGACCATTGACCGTCTGCAAATAGAGTTTCAGTGCTGTGGGAACACCAATTACAGGGACTGGTTCGAAGTGCAGTGGGTCAACAACCGCTACCTGGATTTCACCTCAAAGGAAGTGAAGGAGTGAGTAAAGAGCAAAGAAACATAAACCAAACAAATGCATTCATCCTTCCTCTTAGCACATTTTAAAGGAAGAAGTACTGAAGTGTGAAAAAGAAAAAAGAACCATATGGTGTGAATTTGCTTCCTGTGTTTCTGACACGCACCACTGATAGTCCCAGATCCTTGCTTTTAAATTAATGGAAGAGTGGAAACTGCAGATCGTAAACCAACACACTTGATTTGCATCAATCATTTCAAGTCAATCACATGTTTACACAGAACTTTAGGAGGAGATTCACACGAAAGACTTTGAACACCCAATGAACACAAACAATCCTCTTCAATTTTAAATAATGCATAAATAGTTGTGTCTATTAAAATGTCCACCCTTACAATTCAAATGATAAAAGAGATTCCAAACATATTGGAGCAAACTCCTTATTGTATTTCCTGTACTGCTTTGTCTTTTGTCTAGCCGTGTAAAGAGCAACGTGGATGGCCGTTTCCTAGTGGACGGAGTCCCTTTCAGCTGCTGTAATCCAGCTTCCCCCAGACCTTGTATTCAGTACCACCTCTTAGACAACACTGCCCATTACAACTATGAGTACCAGAGTGAGGAGCTGAACCTGTATAACCGTGGCTGTCGTCAAGCTCTGGTTAACTACTACATGGGTCTGATGAACACGATTGGGCCTGGAGTACTGTCTGTATTTTTAATTCAGGTACAGTAAATAAAAATTATGATAAAGGGATACACTGTTATTTTCAAAGCTTGACACTGTTCCCGACATCTGTAGTGTACATGATTACCATGGGTAGAAACACCATTTCTCATACAAGAAGGAAAATCTGTTATTTTAAATTTACATGAAATAAAATGTTGATGTTCTGTTTATAAGTCTTATTCTGTTCCTATGTTCATTCATTCATAATTTGCCAAACTGCCTAATCCTTCTATGGTCTTGGGGAGACTGGAGCGTATCTCAGCTGATTCTGGGTTAAGGCAGGGTAAACAGTCTAACATTCAATCACATTCAGTAACTTTATTCAACACACAGTCATAACTCTTTTACATTACATTTACATTTATAGCAGTTGGCAGATTATCCAGAGCGACTAACAATTATCATTTTTATACAACTGAGCAATTGAGGGTTAAGGGCCTTGCTCAAGGTCCCAACAGTGGTGATAGTGGGGATCGAACCACTGACCTTCGAATCAGTAACCCATCGCCTTAACCACTATGCCACCACTGCCACACAAGGCAACACACCACCATTCAAACTCACACTCACACCTAGATGCAATGTGGAACAGCCAATTTGCCTTTGGACTGTGGGAGAAAACCAGAGCACCTGGAGGAAACCCACACAAGCAAGAAGAGAACATGCAAACCCCACACAGAAAGACCTGAGCCCGAGATTTGAACCCGAAAGGGGCTGTGAATAGTTAAATTAATTCTGTAATATTAGTTCTTTTAAAACCAAGTAAATGTTTAATTAAAAAAATCTTTTACAACTATTCACATAGAAAATGCAAATAAATATTACACATAAAAATATGCATCCCCATTGAGTTTCTGTTCATGTCGGTTTCCTGTCTTTGTTGTAGATGATGGTTTTGATTGGTGCGCGCTACCTGCAGACCTCCATGGAAGGCGTGGAAGGCCAGGAGAATGTAGAAATTGAGACGGAAGGCTACATCCTAGAGAAAGGTGTGAAGGAAACAGTCAGTGAGTTGAAAGAGAAGGTGATGAAGTTGTTTCAGCAGGCTCAGGTGGAGGCCGCACCCCCAGCAGCCGAGCCAGAGGCAGCAGAGAAAGCAGACACGGCCTCCAGTTAAATGAAGTGACATGTGGGTTTTATCAGTGGAAAGAATTTCTGACTTCTCTTTAATATTAATACATAGGACTAATCCATAGTTGGAGAAAAACCTAAACACATTTATTTAACATTACAATGTGGAATTGATATGATCAATGTAGACCATTAGAAACTTTCAACACTGAAAATATTCTGTTCCCCTTTTAATTTTACAGTTATAAAAAAAACATTAAGGAAACCACATTGCATGCTGTTTGTAGACCATCATTTCTGCTTTATGGATGGCTGTAAAGACATCAGGATAGAGCAAATGCTAAAGCTGTATGAGACAAATAAAGTTATGAGTTTGTATCTTCTTTGTGCTGCTATTTGGTTGTTGTTGATTTTTTCAGTATGTGAAACGGAAATAAATTTGAAGATGCAATTGGATATAACTACTCAGGGCCAGTAACTTACTCAGAAGGTTCTGAGATGGTTGGTATTCTTGTGGGTCAGTGGTAGGTAGTAGCTAACAGGGATAGCTCAGAGGTCATGGCACTGGGCTACTGATCAAAGGGCTGTAGATTCAACTCCCAGCTTCATGCCAGGCTGCCATTGCTGGCATCTTTAGCATGGACCCAGTTATATTGGACAAGCGTGTTGAATGAGAGAGAGGGAGAGAGAGGGAGTGAATTATCAGTCAGTAGAATATGAAGGTTTGGTATGCCAAGCTGACGACTAGCTCCAGTTGACTTCTTTGGTGTTATCTAAAAAGTTACTCAGCATTCATTTTGCTTAATGGTTTCCTGTTTTACCCATAATGCAATTCTACTACCTGCAGATAACACCACTAATTTAATTTCAAATTTCATTGTTCATTTTAAAATAGCAACTGTACCACAGAACTGCATTTCATTTTGAGACACTGAGTGCAATATTTTGCATTTTCACATCATCTGTGTGTGATTTCACCTGAAAGGAACTGAACAGGATGGCTATATTCCTTTAATTTTTTCACATTGCTGTTCTACTCATCTCTTCATGTCTTTGGATTTTGGGAGGAAACAACATGGGCAATGGTGACTTAGTGGTTAAGCTTCAAGCTGCAGTCCATCCGGTCTGCCACTGTAGGAGCCTTGAGAAAGACCCTTAACCTGCTCCACTGTATAAACTGGTTAAAAAAAGCAAGTTGCTCGGGATAAGTGTGCCATAAATATAAATGAAATGAAAAAGACATTGCATTAAACTTTACCACATGGTGGCGCTGTCGAGTAAAACTGATCAAGACTTCTGTCTTTCTCTGACGAGTGCTACAGGATCCTACTGACTAAGAGTTGTGAAAATGAAGTGACATTTGAGAAATTTGACACATTTTCCAACAAGAGTCACGAAACGCGTGTGACTCGTGTTTGAGGGGGTTGGAACTTTCCTTTAACTGCTCTCTCTATCTCTCTCACCTCCCCCTCAACCTTTTTTTTTCAATGTCAGTGGTTGCTTCATTGACATGACGGATATTAACATTTGTAATACCAAAGCTTGAATACAGACTTTGGAAACAAACAGAAAAAAAGTAGTACAGATATTCAACAATACAGTAAAATCTCTCTCTCTCCCTCTCTCTGTCTCTCTCTTTCTCTCTCTCTCTCTCTTAGACACACACTCACACATACAGACACAGAGTTGTGCTGAGGAGGGGAACACACTTGTGGTGTAAGAGAGCACTTTCTGATTCCGGGGTGGTTACACAATGTGTCACTACCATGACAAAAAAAGCAGAAGGGCAGTGGCAGGAAAAATATCAGCTAACGGCTTTATGGCACTTTGCAGAACAGTAGTTGGGTTTTTAATTCTATTTTGGTTGCCTCAGGTATTACAACCTTGATAGTAATTTTAATTAAAAATGAAATGATCTGTAAAGCACATGAAGGATTCTTGGAACAGAGAATTACCTGGTGAGATGAACAACATGGACGCTAACTTCAAGGAAACGTTAGATGAGTTTATGGAAAGCGCACTTGTGATATGGGTAAGTGGCATCTTACATTTTTGTTTTTAGGTGTTGTTAAATGCTATTATATTATTTTTTATGCATAGAAAAATACTTTTTCACCACAGTTTAGTTTATAAAGTAGTTACTGTGTAAGAGTTATCTAGTTATTTACATGTACTATGTTTTATGTCTTGCCGTGACTAAAAATAAAAGTAAATTATTGTACAAACGCTTAAATCTAATTTGTGGCTAAATATATATGAGTTAATAATCATTTTTTCTCCAAGGTGCATCTCTTTAAGGACATGGTTGGTGACGAGAGTCAGGACTACATGGAAGTCAACCTGAACTCCCATAATGCTCTAAGACAGTACCTGCGCCTCACTGATGGAATCTACCTCAATGAGATCATGAGAATCATGTAAGACCAACAGTCATATGGATGCTATTTAAAAACAAGATAACACTAGATCTAAGGAAGTCCTGAAAACAAAATGGCATGCTGAATCACATGAAATACATCACAACAAGAAGTTTGGATTTTTCTCCTCTGCATTTGCCACAGTTTGAAAACAGTTTCACGGCATTTATAGTGTTGAATTTTTTTATATGTATATTTTTATGACAAAAAAAATGTAAGCATTTAAAACATATTTTCACTATCCGGCAGGTTATATTCAACACACTATTTTTCAAGCTCACCAAAAATGCCAAAAATTTAGGTCAAAATTCAGGTTAAAAAAATCTCAGGTGTTAAAATTCAAGTCAAAATTCAGGCCTTCACATAGAGGTACTCAGGAAGAGTAATAGGTTGCCAATTGCACTTATGTGCCACCAGCAAGCTGTATTAGCAGTTCATTGCTTTTCCTGAGTACCTCGATGTGTAGACCTGAACTCTCACACCTGAATATTTAACAATTTGTATTTATGAGCTTACAAAATAGTGGGTTGAATATTACCTGCCGAATAATGATCAAGGTAGTTTTTCACAAACAGAAAGTTTGGAACTGTATTTAAAGATGGTGAATTTTTTGGTTATGTTTTTATTATTATTATTTTTGTTATTATTACATTAATTTAGTTTATTTAATTCAGCATCATTTTGCATTGAGGACTTTTCTCCACTGCCTTACTTCTATACAGATCATTCATTATCATTAACCTGTATCCATTTGGATTCCCCAGTGATCCTAATCCAAAGGTAGAGCAGATCTATCGCAACATGGGCGATGACAAGATTCTCAGAGTTCAAAACTTTTCCGTTCTCAACCGTCACCTCAGGTCCTACTATCAGGTACCAGATCTGTTTGTACAAAACAACTTACATTAGGAAACCTGGAATGATTGTGATTAGGATGAGTTATTTTATATGAATATATGTTTAGTGTTACCATGTACTGTGCCCTCTGTTAAATACATGTGTACATGAGTTGAGGGAGTTACTTCCATTCAGTCAAATGGAATATAATCTTCAATACATGCTAGAAACGTCATTATAAAAGTCAGGTTGGTGGATACAGGCCCAAGACCCTTTCACATACATAAGCCTGCACACACGTGAAAACAATATAGGATAGATAACAATTTTACATTTCCACTTAGTCTTTTATCACTGTAAAATAATGTGACGGATTCGCTGCAAAACAAGATACAGCACTTTCACTAGAATTGAGAAAATCACATAAAGGCAATGGCCTGGCGATCTGTCCAGGGGTACTCTGCCCTGAGATGGGCGCCAGCCTCCCCACGACCCTATTTAGGATTAAGCGGTTTAGGAAATGAATGGATGGATGAATGAATGACACTACGCTGTAATAATGTAACTGATTACAAAAAACAAGGATAAATTGCATGTTGCATAAAACATATGGACTATGTTAGGACAACCTTAAATTGCGGGCTTGTACCAAACAAGGAAATTGGTTTTTATCTTGTTTTGCAGTGAAACCCATCACATATTTCCAAATGACTGTATTTAATGGGATGCTACAAAGTACAAACCTCTGTGAGGCAAGTAAAACACATGAGGCTGGATATTATGTACAGTCCACTTCATTCCAATTTCTAGTTATATCTACTGTTGTTTTCTTTCCCTATTGTTTAGAATTTGCCCAGCAGCCGCTTCACAATGAGGAAGCATGCGTATTCAGATAATTTAGTTCCATTGCAATATTAGTGCATTATCATTTACATCACTAACAAACAACGTCATAACCAGTCACAACACATTATTCTAGAGGCTCCAGTTTCCACAAGAGCAAAAGATTATTGTTAATGTTACTGGACACCATTCCAGCTTAATAATGATAAATAAGCAGTTTTCAACCTGTGTGAATGACGTAATTCTGCCCTCACCCTTGTGGCTACATAGTTTTTCCTATTAGCATGGCAGTGGTTATGTGAATTAGTAAACAATTAAACAATTATTAAGTCATGTTTGATGTCACTGAATCATCAAGTGGACTATCCAATAAAGTGACATTCACTAAGTTCTCTGCAAATAATTGTTATAGTATATACTACACATGAACAAAAGTGAAGAACAAGCTAAAACAAGATTGCTATGGTTTATTTTTCTATTTTTAAGCATGACAATAAGTTTATTGTCATGTGATGGTTGGATGTTGTTTTGATTCAAGCATTATACACTCTGATTAATGTTTTTTAAAAAATCCTGATAGGGCAGACCAATCAGATTGTGCCATTCCCATGTAGTAGTGTATATCACTAGGATTAAAATGGAATGTAAGGGGCTATAACATGGTCCAGTAAAACCAGAATGTTATTATTCAATGGGATTACAGTGATTAAATACATTTATATTATTTGTTTTTCTCCCTGCTGTTACATGTGCATTCAAATACACGGTCAATTAGATGACAGGTCTGTTTTTCAAAACTATATTTAAGATGCAGTTTACCATGTAACAACCATGGTCATCTTGTATTTTTTTTTGCAAGTGGTTTCACTTCTTGTTTCAGAAACAGTTACATATTTCACAGTTATTTTGAAGAAAAAAGACATTTCTCTCTCTCTCTCTCTCTCTTTCTCTCTCTCTCTCTTTTTTCTCTCAATCTATCTCTCTTTTGCTGCACATACTTTCACTTTTTCAAGAATTGATCAGCACATTTAATTAGAAGTTGATTTGATCTGAAGTGGTTAATCGTGCACAGGAAATAGTATTAAATCTGCATGGGAAGCATAGCTTCCTCTTGACCATGTGGTCACATTAGTCATCATTCACTGAGCACATAGTTATTATAGCAAATAAAATGAATATCTAACTATTTATTATATACATCTACCAGGGTGAAATCGTTATGGGGCATGTATGATATTCACTAGCTTAGCCAGAGGTGTGGCTGTGCTACTCAAATATGTAGTTGGCACACCCAGTGTATAGCGGAAAAAATGATTGGTACTCAAGCACATGTGGGTTTCCTCTTCATAAGAAAGATATTAGTAATCTGCAGACAGGATGGCACGGTGGCATAGTGATTGCATGTCTGCCTCACAGCAAGAAAGTCCTGGGCTTGGGCTTTTCTGTAGGGAGTTTGCATGTTCTCCCCACAGTACAAAAACATCAACATAAGGCTAAATCTAAGAACTAGGCTATCTTAATATATATTTCTGGCCAGATGTAGTTTTTAAAAAATAAATTATGTATACTTATTAGCTAGAAACTAAAACTTTGAGGAATTAATTTTAAAGTAGAAAAGGAGAAGCTTTACCATTCATCTCCAGTAACCTGTCCAGCTTCACAACGAAGCCTATCCTGGTAACCCAAGTGGACCAGGGGAGAATATGCAAAACACAACATAAGCAGTACACTGCTTCCTGTGTCAGCGAGAAAGAGCCAGCACTGTAACATTATGATAGCATCTCAGTGTTCATAGTGCTTTGATTAAATTAGTCACATATTTAATACCATCATTGAGAAAAAGAGTGAATTAAAGTGACATGTGGATTTTACGTTTCCTGTGTGTCTTGTTCTTATAATTTATTTAGGAATATCTTCAGCAGTTGGTTTTGATGCCTCTTCCAAATGTAGCAGTTTTAGGGCGAGATCCCCTCACAGGTAAGCTAACACAACTCAATTACTCTAGTTACTGACCCTAGTTCTTATTTTATTTATTAGTTTAGATTACTCAAAATGCTAGCCCCGTGACTGTTTTATCATAGTAAGCAAGCATAATTAGTAATAGTATAATGTAGTAAATTATAAGTAATAAACAGCATATTTATAGATTTTTTTACATTATTCAAATTCTGTATATGGTCAACAGAGGGTGCTCTGGAAGAGCTAAGAAGGTTGCTGCTGCTTTTATTGGGATGTGCAGTTCAGGTAACTTTCCTTGGTGCCTTTAACATCCGCATAGACATAGATACTAAAATATTAAGTTAAACAAATGATCTAATGTGGTTTTGTATCTTTGTGTGCTGTAACCAGTGTGAGACGAAGCAAACGTTCATTCAGCAGATCCAGTCACTCAATATTGAGATTCAGGCAGAACTTGCTCTCTGTATACAGGAGGTCAGTCTTCCATAACAACAGATTTTATCATACTAGAGCCCAGATGTTTTGCATGCTTGGTAAGTATATTACTGGTCAGTGAAACAGGAAGTTTCAACATGTTTAAATCGGAATAATGTTTCGATGATGGAAAGATAATTGGCTTGTCTAACTGAATTACCATGAAAATATTAGGCATAGCAAAAAAAAAAAAAAAAATCAGTGTTCATGTTCTCTGAGGATTTGTAATGTTATGATGCGAATATTTTTCCTCAACACATTACCTGCATACTCCTTAATAAAAATACTGAGGTAGTTGATGATATTTTATATTTTAGTGTGTGAAGGGTGTGCAGTTTTAAATGTAAAGCATAAGTCAAACCCCCCCCCCCCATAAAAACATTGCCTACTTATCTAACATACACTTTTACTGAGCTAGTATAGTTTAAGACTGGCATCTGTTTCAAAACAGCTTCCTCCAGCTAACTTTGTTAATATATATAATAAATAATATACTTTATATACCCTACTGACTCTACGTCAGGTAGGTTATATAGGATTACCTTTGATTTTCTGCAGGTGACTCAGGACCCGAGTGCAGTCCTGCCACTGCAGTATGGAGAGGTGTGTGCACTGGATGGGCCAGAAATTCAGACGCTGCTTGGTTCCCTTGCTCGTCAGATCCAGAGCCTCTTGGCTCAGAGAGACACGCATCTAGAGGTCAGAGGGAAAAAACACTGCCTTTTTCTAGACACAACCTAATCTTCAGTAGGGCGGCTTGTATGGCACAGTCTTGCTTTAATCTCACATGTGCTGACTGATATTGTTATTTAGATCAAGGTAACATCTTTTTTTTTTAATAAACATTGAAATGTAAGAGTCTCAACACGGTATATGGTGTGAATTTTAAATAGTCTTTGTTTAGGCCGACATCAAAGACCAAACCTGACAGAAAAAGAGAGATCTAGCCATTTTCATTATCCCACTCAGAGAGGATGGATTAGTAAGAAGACACACGACCAGTGACTGTGTAAAGATGGATAACACTACACTCTTTATTCCTCATCTATAAAAATGAAGCCTAAATACTTCAGCTGCGTTGTCAAAATCGTAGCCTGAGGACACACAATACAAGCTTTCTCTAGTTTTATCATGCACAATAGATCTACAGGGCAGCACTGCTCCTTTGTTATGCCTGCACAATCATCTGGTACAAATTAACAGACAAATGGTCACATTCCCATAGTCTCCTTATTCCAGAGAGCTTAACATATTTCAGATGAATCTTTTTCATTAATATGGTATGTCCAGGGAGGACATTTATCACTTGGACATTAAATGAAAATTCACAGACAGGATAAATTTGGCTTCAGGAGGAACAGGTTTAACACAGCTGTCAACAGTGCAGGGTGAGTTGATAACTCATTACTTGGGACAGCTTCGAGCTGGGAAATACGGCCAAAATTTCCTCCCATCATATAAACCATTTCATAGTCAATTCAAATCCGGATAATTATATATCACGGTGTAGCACATTTTCTGTAAACTCGTAGAATAAACTAGTAAACAAGAAAATAAGTAAACAAACAAATATTTAAATCAGAAATGTAGAATGTAAGTAGTTTGGTAATTTTATCTAATTAAGTCACTAGGAGTGATATACTTATGGTTGCTTCACTTTTTAGCGGTGTCCCATCGATACGAGAAATGTGTCTTTTTAGCTTGTCAAGAGGTGTTCGTCCATCAGCGTACGTGTACACATGGGAACGGTGTGGTGAAAGTTCACATGCTGGTATATAACCGTCGTAATCGGAATGAATATCTGAGTGATCGCAACTCCTACTACTCTATCTTCCCTTCCAAACTGTTACTTGTTTCAAGCCATGAAATAAAATACACTTTATTAATAAAATATAAAACCTTTTAAATAATGTAAACAGAAATCAGTGCCATATGGAGTAGGTGTCTTCTTTTTTCATTCATTCATTCATTAATTCATTTTCTGAACCGATTATACTTTTTTAGGGTCGCGGGAAGGCTGGCGCCCATAATAGCCGACTCTGGGCGAGGGCAGGGTACACCCTGGACAGCTTGCCTGGCCATCGCAGAGCCATCTTTTTTTTCTTTTTTTAGCTGGCAAAATAAACTGTTACTGCTGTGCAATTCATTACTCATTTGAATAGAAAGGCTTTTAACCCAATCACATTGAGGAATCTCACTGGCATCTCACTACCCGGTGGTGATAGCGGAGCTCCCATTGGGATTCTTTCATCCTATGGATACTCGCTCGCACGCTTACTAGGATAAATAGATGTTTCGTAGCATGTATTCTGTCAGCAAATCACACATTTTACAGAGTAAACAATTCACAAATAAACAACTAATGATATTCTTGTGTTATTGAAATGGTCTCTAAACTTACGGTTTCTAAATGGTGTACTTCACATGTCGAGACAAAAATTGCATGTTTGGTTACCTCATTTTCATTCCCTTATTACTTCCCAAGTTATTAAAATAAAATAATCTTGATATATACGTAGGATGTGTGTATGGGGTTTGAGAGTTCCCACAAAAAAACTTGTCAAGTAAGAGAAATCATTTGGGAGCTCCACTTTTAGGCAGTGCCTAAATCTATATTAGAGTTGAAACACTGTCCATATTTATACAGTCAATGGTTATGATCATTTATCATTCAGAAGTCAAGAGGTGACGAAACAATGTCAATATCATCTTTCTGCAGTGGATAAGTTGTGTTTGGAGTAAATCTTTAAAGATTGTTAATATGATAACTTTTTTCTGTTGTTTTAAAAACAAAAGAACCCCCCAAAACTGGATTGCATATGTGTGCAGCCAGCTGTCATATAACTCAGTTATGTAAGCTCCTGAGCAGCCCTAAACACAGTGCTCCTTGGTTTTCAGCAGAGCGAAAGCTATCTCTCTTTTTTATTAGAATAGCAATAGGCATTCTACTCAGTCTTTAGCTTATTGACTGTCCTTGTCCCACTGTGTGACTTTCAGAGAATTGCAGAGTTGACTGTGCAGTGTGAGTCAGTTTCATCCCCCACAGCACCCCCTACGGGCTCTTGGCACAATGCTCCCGAGGGACTGTCCATCCAACTGGTTGACAGCAAAGCCAAACTACGCAGACTCAAACAGGAACTGTGAGTGCATCATTGTGTAGAGATATGTGCAAGATTAGGTTAAGAACTTTGAGTACAAGAAATTTATTCATGTGAATGTGTTCATGAGGTATTAGTGTAGCTGGCAATATGAATAAATAAATAATTAAATAAATAAAATATTTTTAAAATTAATAAAAATTAATGTTGCTTAGTAGCATTCTGGAATAATTTTCAGGGAGGATAAGGAAGATCAATTAATCGATTACAAGCAAGAAATACAAACAATGGAAGAGGAGCTAAAGAAACTGCAGTGTGAGGTGAGATCTTTGCAATAACAAAATTATTATTTTTGCCATTCTCATATTGAGTTTTGTAAGCGATTATTTTCTTATTATGGCACATTTTGGTATTTTAATCTAATTCCTACAACAGTAATTGTTGTGGAACATCCTCAAAACATAAGTTCCAGTTGACACTTAAGTCATAAAAGCCATAAACAATTACCAACTTTCAGTTATCATATATTAGTTAACACGTTATGATGCATGTTTGCTGTGTGTGGTGGGGTAGAACCGAGCGCTTCAGGGTGAGGTTCGTGTCAGTCGGAATCTGCGAGACGAAGTGGACTGTCTGCGTGAACGTGCAGGTAGAGCAGAGCAGCTTCAGATGGAACTGAAGACTTGTACACACCGTCTACGCAGCATGGAGCTGTACCGCACTCAGCTGAAGGTAAACACACTGGCACCAGCGTGGTGGAACCAGGATAATAAAGGCTGAATATGCCCACTAGAAAGACAAGTCAGTTTTTATTGTCATTCATGTACATATTCGTACTCATCACGTTCATATATTTTTGTAGAGTATAAACTTAAAAGAAATGCTGTTTCTCCCGGACCGTAGTGCAACACACAGTACAAAAGGTTACATAAAATGAACAGTGTGACACATGTACATGGTCCCCAGAGGGGCTGCATCTTATCCTACTGCAGTCTTACTGGGATTCAAGCTTTCAAAATACTGACGTTTTGTCATTAAGGAATTATTAATTAATTGGGGATGATTGCAGGTTGATAAAGTATTTAATCAGCGACTGTGTCTTTAGGCTGCTTATATTTAATACAAAACGTGCAGCATCTTTTATGAGTCATTTGGGCTAAGCCATCTGTGCCTCTGCCCGATTTGCACCACTCATGGCAGAAAATATATAATTTTTTTTTAAGTGTCCTACTTTCCAATCCGCACTGCTCATGCACATAAACCTTGTTTATGGTGAAGTAAGTGTGGTGTTTTTTAGTAAGTAATTTGTTTCATTGCCTTTTTTAAGTCCTTACAAATTGTACCTTTTCATTATTTCTGTCGAGCTGTCCACTCTGTCCACTCTGTCTACTCTGCCCTCGCCCAGAGTCGGCTGAATGAATAAATGAGGGACTCGAAATGCTATTGACTGGTTAAAAGTATCTGAAGCTTTGCAAGGATGTCTGTGTCATGTCAAAAAAGAAAGCAAATATAAAGGGAGTGAAACCATAGTTATTTTCAAATGTATATAAATACCCCCAAGCCGTGGCCACGGACTCTTTTAATTAAGCCACTATGGTAAAACGTAAGCTGTAATCATTACAGATTGCAAATACATGAGAGTTTTTTAGATATTAAAAACTGGCAAACTTATGCTCAGCTCATTGATAATCAATGTGTCATCACTGTTTAGGCCAAAAGAATACACGTAGACCTACATTTAATTATCTCATGCCTCTGTATCATCCTCAACAGGAGCAGCAGCAGTACTGTGCATCACTACAGGAAAACAAGGCTCTGCTGGAGGAGCAACTGGATGATGCAAGAGCCCGGTGTTCTGCCCTACGGGAACTAGAAAAAGACAATCTTTTGTTGAGACAGAAGCTCATGGACATGGAGGCGGTATGAGAGTGCTTCTGATCTCTTTCATCAGATGTTTACTGAATAGAAATGTTAAATATAGTAAAGAATAAGTGCCACCCATAATGAATAGTTTCACAAGTAATTGAGGAAGCTGTACGTGTGTGTGTGTGTGTGTGTGTGCGTGCGTGTGTGTGTGTGTGTGTGTGTGCGTGTATGCGTAGGAGCGGGATGTGGAAAGGCAGAGGGTCGATGAGTTGCTGGAGATGAATATGAGTCTGCAGATGGATCTGAAGCGCCCATCTCGTTATGCTGATGTCACACATGGAGTGACTCATCCACATGTCCTTTATTCAGAACTGGAATCTGATGAAGAGTGTCAGGAAACCAAAAGCCCAGAAAATCAAGGTATAACCCACACCACTTAACTACTCCCAGGCCATGACTTCATGCCAAATACAATTTCCAAAAATGTATACTTTTTTGTGTTTCTTCATGATCACTTCTTCCTTTCCTCTGACTCTACATAGAAGTGGACCTGAAACCACTGAGTGTAGAGGTGAGCGAGGCGTCCTCGCTAAGGCTTCTGGGAGCTGAGAATGAAAATGCGGAATTGAGGAGACGCCTGGAGCTCCTGCAAGCTGAGCAAGAGGTTAGGGGTTATGTGGTAGGCTTGGCCAAAGGGATTGTCTGTAACAATGCAACTAATAAGTTTTTTTATCTGCAAATAGTGCTATATGTGCATGAATGTATTCTGAAGTCCAGAATTTTGCATCTCAGATTTGTGTTGGAATGAATTCATGAATTTAATATAGTGTCAGCAAATGAAATCAGCATTACATTCATGTATGAAAAAAAGAATTTAACTCTATAACAGCTTTTCTATTTCAAAGCTTTGCACCAGTTTGTCTATTTGACAGACATTTGCATTACAAATATTTAATTACAGAGCATGTTGTAATTACAGGCTGTCAGCAATCATTTGCCTCTAGATGACAATGTCACGATTAAACACTCCATCAGTGAATACCAAATAACTCTTATTTATAATCTGGAATATTTGGAGAATAATATTAATATTGTGCAGAATTTGATGTGTGATCAGATTAAGCTTCAATTCAAGAACGGCTTTTTATCCCTAAGGCAATTCAGCAGTTATGATCCTTGACCACTGTGTCAAATACAAGATTCACACCACTGATTGTGCAAAGAAGAGTCTGGCAGGGTTAATGCATATTTGTTCGAGCCTTCAGTGTGACGGATAATGAACTAAGACTCGTAAAAGATAATTGCCAATTTGTTCTGAGCTGGAAAATGCAATTTATTTTTTTATGGACAGTTATTGACAATAACTTTTTTGATATAGCAGATGAGTTTGCTGAAATACTAAAATCAGTTGAGCTTTCAGAGTTGATACACAGCATGAGTAGCATAATACATCTTTGACTTTGATTCCAATCTGACCATTAACCATGGTTTCCTCACACCGTTGCTGATAATAAGATATACTTGTGGTGTTTAGATTGTGCAGACGACCTCTCCAGAAGTGACAGAGGCCCTTCAGAGACAGACAGACAGACTCAGACAGCTAGAAGAAAAGCACCAGAATACCCTCAGAGAAGTACGACAACTTCACATGCACACACTCAACAAACAATAAGCAGACGTTCCACACTACGTAGCTTTGTTGGGTTTGTTTGATCTGCTGTTTTTGGCCTTCAGGTCTATTTTTTTTTCCCTCCCAACTGCCAGCTCCAGAACGTGAAGAATGAAAATACCAGTCTAAAAAGAAACTTTGAAGAGCTGGAGAAAATCAGACTTCAAGAAAAGCAGAAGGAAAGGTCAGCTGGAGGGGTGGAGAGAGAGATCCCAAGAGGGGTGTGTGAAGGAAAAGACAAAGAAAAAGAAGAAGAGGCACACAAAAGTGAGAAAAGAAAGGAGGAGGTGATTAGAGCACAGAGGGAGGATGGAGAAGGAGAAGAAGTGCTCCTCAAAGAGAGAAAAGAGGACACCAAAAATGTTCTAGAGTCAAAAGAAAGAGGAGAAGCCGAAGGAGAGAAATGGACAGGGACAGCTAAAGATAACACTGAAAGCATGATGCCAAAAGAAGAAAGCAAATCAGATGAGCAGAAAGTCATACAAAAAAGCAAACAGGAGGAAGAAGCAAGAGAGATGGAGGTGGAGGTGGAGAAGCTCCACAGGGAGATCCACGCTTTAGTTACTCAGCTGCAGCAGGCTATGGAAGAGAAGGAACAGCAGGCAAATCAGGTCCAAGAGCTACACTCCAAACTGGAAGAGCAGACTAAGAAGACCCGAGAGACAGAGCAGAAGCTGGCTCTTCTGGAAGTTGATAGCCAGAGACTAAAGAAAGCAGCAGACAATCTTACAGAGGCCAGGAAACAGATAGAGGTATCATCGAACTTACCCACAGCTATTAAACAATATAATGGTACTTATGTACACATTTGACTAAATGTGCTGGGCAGAGAACCAATTTCCAAAAATGTCAAATAACACCACACACTATGTCACACTTGAACACTAATTCTGACATATTTAAAGGCAACCTTTCAAACCAATAAAGGATTTTTCTCATATCATACACAGTGGTGGTCATGCACCTATACAAATACATGTACACATGTACATCATATCAATCACCTAAAGCATTATGCATAATTACTGATCTCACAGAGTTCAAAATTCTGTATCATTCAGGACAGCAGCATGTGACTAAAACTAAAATAGTCACTGAATTGAAAAAAATATTTACATCAAATTAAATGCTCTATGAAAATGCCCACTGTGTGCTCGCGAGTGGCGCATCGACAAGGTGTGTGACTATCAACCTGGAGATTACTGTATTGAATCCAGGTTGATGCTGCAGCCATCCGAGACCAGGAGTCCATAGGAGCTAATTGGCTCAGCTCTCACGAGAGGGATGGATGGCATACGCTCACTTTCCTGTCACTGACAGCGCTCACTAGCTGAGGCGGGTGGCAGCATCACATGTCACGGAGGGGGCATAGGCATGCTTACGCCCCTCCCTGGTTGGTGGTGGTCGTGCATTAGGGAATGCAACACATGATAGGTGGGAATTAGATATGACTAAAATTAGGTTTGCATTTATATTGAAATATCACTCATGACACATGATGCGCTCACTCATAGATCCAAAATTTGGTATAGCTACTGTATATGATGCATTTGCATTGCGTTACAATGAGGATCACTGAACATTATGCTAATACATAAGGTAATACAACCACCATATGTACGTCACATGATTTGCACATGACATTACATGACATACAGTTGATGTTCATGATGTATGTACATACAAACCAACAGTGTCTTAAAAATGTATTGGGTTTAATGTAGGACAATCACAGGACTATTGTAAGACAGCAGTACGATACTGAGCGCATCAGATGACCAAAAGGCATATGAAATTCTTGTCTGTCCTAGGGGATCACACATAGGAAATGTATAGGAAATGGATCTGACATTAATTATTGCGTATAAGGAAAAAAAATTGAATATGTTCAAAACTCTGTGACAAAGATCCACAGAGGGTTTTTTTTTCCACTGTGTGAATTTTTGTGAAAAAAAAAAACAAAACCCACAACAGTCCTGGGAATTTGCTCAATATTCTGACTTGTTGTATACATGTTGTCCAGCATATATGACAAGGGCTTTAGGTAGAAATGAAGCAAAATTTCACTGACACTGCTATCAGCAGATGGTTAAGGAGCATAGTGCTAAGCTAGGAAACTTTAAAAATGAAATTTGTTTAAGCCAAAATGTTCCCCATCTTAGATGCCACTGATGATCACATATTAATGATTTCGATATTTTTTAGCAATTACATACCTTTAACCTTTGTTTATTTTCTAGATTTTGCAGTGTGAATCTATGCACCAGGAGGAGGAGCTGATGCGTCTGCGCAGTCAGGCAGAACTGCAGAAAATGGAGGCTGCAGTTATCCCTCAGTTAGAAGGAGAGAGAGTAGCGCTGGAGAGGGAGAGAGAAACTCTCAAAGCTACCATAGATTCTCTTCGGGCCTCCGTGCGCAAGGTGAAGACGTAAACAAATAAAACTTTATTCAGTGTCATTTTAGAGCTGTGAAAGCCAGTTTATTAGCTTCATTTTCAGTGCTTAACACACTTATTAGATCACCTGTCACAACTGAGAGAAATGCTCATTTTTTTGGCTGAGGGATCATATATCAGAAAAATAATGATCCAAACAATTATTCAAATTGGGAAGAAATTATTTGAACAAGAAATAACAATTTGTAATGTTGAAAATGATGGATGAAATTATGGGAAAATATGCAAATACAGTGCTGGCAAGAATGCTTACTGTTGTAAAGGCCAAAGACACCATATTAAATAATTTCGGAAAGAGTTTTCTGCTGAATTTTGCTTTTTACACTTAAGTAATGTATTTAAGTTTCTTTTTTTCTACCAACAGACACAAAAAATGAACTGTAATAAACTTTTAGAAAATATTTGCATTTCTTTTATTTGTTGCAGGTATAAATTATAATTCTTGGAAATTTGTTAAGCACTGTGTGTATCTAATTGTAGGTAAAAAATTTCAAAGGTAGATTAGAAGTGTAAAAATGTAAAAGACTAGTTAGTGTTTTTGCACTGTGACAGGATTTCACTCTCAAAAGTACTTTACAGAAGGATTTGTTTGTAAAACATTGTAAATACCTTTCACTTAAACCATACACGTAAAGTGACTTAAACTGTTATAATGATTTCATTTTTTGATAACTTAATTGAAAAATCACCACTGCATTACATTGTACTTCATTATATTGCCTGTATATTTGCATTATATTTCACTTGTATTTCATAATATGTATATATATATAGTCCTTAGTCGATTTTCCGTAAGACAGTGCTCGATACAGTAAGGTAGAGCTAAATATATATATATATATTGTTACTTTGATAGTTTATTCTTTACATTTTTGGACAGTTGTACTAAGCATTTCACTACATATTTTACTGTGTATAATTTGTATGTGCCAAATAAAATTTTATTTGGTTTCTTGCTGTATTTCAGGGTGATCAGCTTGAGTTGACCAACCAAACTTTGAAGGCAGAGCTTGAACGTTTAGGCCGGAGCTTGGAATCTTCCCGCCGACGGGAAGAGGAGCTAGAAGCTGAACTGAAAGAGTCTGGCATTGAGATGGAAACTCTGAGCAAGCAGCGAGATGAGGCCATGCTCGAGGTCTCACGCCTGGAACAGGAGAAAGAGGTGTGTCAGTCTGAGCTGGACAGTCAACGCCGTGAGCAGAGACAGAAAGAACGTGAGATGGCCAGACTCCGGCAGCAGCTAGAGAGCACTGCCTCGGCTCTGGAACATGGCAACCAGAGGGCCTGCAGCCTGGAGCTCCAGCACAGGTTCTGATTACTGTAGCACTACTTTTACCACCACTCCTATTAATGATAATCTCTTTTATTTATAGAAAATATTCTATATCGTTTACCTCTACTTAATAAGGATATGAGGGCAACACAGTGACGCAGTGGATAGCACGTCTGCCTCACAGCAAGAAGGCCTGTGTTTGATTCCTAAGCTCGGGCATTTCTGTGTGGAGTTTGCACACTCACCCTGTGCTTCCATGGGTTTCCTCTGGTTACTTCCGTTTCCTCCCACAATAGTTGTGTGTAATAATGGTTGTGTGTGTGTGTGTGTGTATGTGTGTTGGCCCTGCAGTGGTCTGATGAGCTGTTCAGGGTGTACCCCACCTTCACCCAGAGTTAGGTGCCCAACTTTGATAGGCGCCAGCCTCCCCTCGACCCTAATTTGGTTTAAGCAGCTTAGAAAATGAATGCATAAATATTTGGATTATGATTAAAAATATTCAGTGGTATGCCTAAAAGTAGATTTATATACTATATTCTTGTATATCCACTAGAACTACATAGATGGAAAGAGACAAAAAAAAACACTACAAATAACACTAATTAGAAAATGATTACTACTGTTTGCTGTGGTGTGCAGACAGCATTGTTATACACTCAGAAGAAAGCACTATCCATATGAGCTTACCGATGCCTACGATTGAATTGTGTCACACTAACTGACAAATGAGAGAACGTAGGGCAGCCCTCCTTCTTTGGCAAGGCCAATCTTGTGCTATTGAGCTCTTAGCCACAGATGGGCTAGATATATTATACTCTGGGCTTAAGTTTATTTTTTATATTATCTTCATCGCAGCCATAACAGAGTCTCTCAGGTCTGCATCACACGGCATAAGTTTATGACATATGGGTACAGCAAATGGCCTATTTCCAAGCAATTGCTGTTTGCCTCACAGGTAGCAAAGGGCTCTTAAATTACAAACTGCTGTAACTGCCGAGCTCATTAAGCAGTTTTATACAAAATGTTTATTGCAGAAACACAGACCGAAGATTCTTCTCATTCCATGTTTCTATAGGCGTGTGTGTCAAGAACTTTCTCAGCTTAAAGAGACCTGCATCCAACTAGAGGAACTGCAAAAGGAGAACCAACAACTGAGTGCATTAAATGCTGACAACAGCACACAGATCACCTCGCTAACACAGGTCTGATCAATGCGTTGTAAATATTTTACTTTTATCTTTGAGGTGGAGGTATGTGTTGCCACTTATGTCCAAACAGATTTAAAAATATATATTTCGTATGTATTTTCCACTTTAGGAGTTAAGCAGGGAGAGAGTACAATCCCAGAAGCTGACCAATCAGGTCGCTGAGTTAAACAAGTCGTATGAAGAGTTGGATGGCCAGCTGAAAATGGCCGCCTCACAACTTGAACAGCTGCAAGCTGAGCAAGCCAGAGTAGTGTCAGAGGTCACTGCCTCTCCGTGCCGTTCAGGCACTGGGGTGATGGAAGCTTCTAATTCAAACAGACAAAGTCCAGAGCAGAAAGGAAGTCCAGAACACATTATCTCCGAGGAACAGGTTACAGGGATTTCAGAGCACACTGCTGTTGTCTCTTCAACTGAGGACACAAAAACTCTTAAAGACACAAAAACACAGAGTCCAGAAATCAACAGTAACAGACAACACCCTGTCAGTGACAAACTGATCGATTTGGAGAAAGAGGTATATTTTATGTTCCTGCATACTGTACCATCATGATATGAATTGTACAGTATGTGCACTAACCAATGTCCTTACATGATATCCCAGAATGCAGTGCTACAGCGGGAACGGGAGGTGCTTCTGACACAACTGACACAGTCACAGGCAGCCTGCACTCAGCTGCGAGAACAGCTGGACACACTGCAACGTCATTCCATCAGCCTGCAGGAGAGCTGCTCTAAACTGCAGGACTTGAACACCAAACTACAGGTGCTTGTGTGTGTCTGAGTGGGTGTCTGAGTGGGTGTGTAATTAATAGCTTTTAAAGATTTTTTTTGTCCTGGGTTGCAAAGTCTGACAGCTCTTAGTGTGGTGGCAGTCACGTTTCTATCAAATGACCATCACAACCCCAGCATGTCTTCATCAATTATCCTAACACATCTCCAATATGTTCCCATAAGGTTCCCATCACATCTGTCATGCCCACATCACATCCATCCTTCATCACATCCCTAATTAGCACCAGCATGCTAAACATATCACTGTTAGTATTTATCTGTGATTATGCGGAGCATCTGCCATACGAACCTTGTTAAATATATTCTTACAGCAGAGACAATAAAGTATTGAAGTAAGTGCAAAAACATACACTTGATGTTCAGCCTGCATGACTGTCAGCACTTCTGTTATAGAAAATGAATGCCTAGCCTTCTGATTTGAGATTCAACAACGTATTGTATAAACTATTTAAGATTTAAGCAATATTCTCTCTGTTCATTTTTCACTTAGGTGGAGCAAACTTCTCTAAGCTCCCATAATGCCTCAGTCTTGGCACGGTGCAGAGAGAACGAGGTACACTGTGCTACTCTAGAGGCTGAGATTAAGGTGTGGCAGAAGGAGAAAGAAGAGTCAGCAGCACGTTGTGAATTGTTGAGACGGGACCATGATAGGCTGACAGCTTTACAACAGAGGCAGGAGGCAGAGCTAGAAGAGCTCCTGACCAAGCACAGCCAGCTAAAGACCAGCAGTCGAGGTTTAGAAGCTCAGCACAGAGAATTGGAGGCCAGGTAAGGTTCAGTGTATCATACATGACCAGTAATATAGTAGATATCTAAATGTAAGTGTGCCTATAGATGTAAGGTACTACACCGAAGTTAGGGTTTAAAAAAAATTTTTTTGAACCCCCCCGAAGTTCCTGATCTTTGCACAGATATCACTAAACTGTTCAGGAAAACCTTTTTGGGCTCCTGAGTGGTGACTTGACAAGGTGTGTGACTATCAATCTGGAGATTGCAAGTTCGAATGATGCCACAGCCATCCGAGACCGTCAGTCCCTGGGAGCTAATTGGCCTAGCTCTCACGATAGGGAGAGATGGCATACACTTACTTCCCTGTCACTTACAGTGATCACTAGCCAGTCATGGGCGTCTGTGAGCTCATTCATATTAGGGGGCCGATAGTGCTTTCCCTCAGAGTGTGTTAGGCCAACTTCAAATATGCATGTGTGCGCAGCAGTTCGAATAGAGGCAGGTTGCAGTATCGCATTTCACGGACGGGCCATGTGCATGCTTACGCCCCGCCCTGGTTGGTGGTGGTCGTGTGATAGTGAAGGCGATATTTGACGGGAAGGAATTGAATATGACTATAATTAGGGGAGGAAATGGGGGAAACCAACAACAACAACAACAACAACAACAACCCCCAACACTGTATTCTTTTGGGTTCAGAATCTGTATTTAATAAATGTAGATCCAGCAAGATGCTACTGAACTGACAAATGCAATAAGCATTGTGACAATAATTTCATTATGCCTGCTGAAAGTGACAAAGCTACCCATAATACACTGAATGTAGCACATAATTTGATTTTAGGTTATGTGTGTAGTTCAGAAACTGTCACCATTTATCCACAGAGCCTGGAATACACATTGTGACTCAGTTCCAGTTTATACAAAATGTATTTGATTTTCAAATGTTATTATGATTCTGTTCTGTTTATCTTCAGATATAAAGAGCAAATGGAGAGCAAAGTTAAGCTGGAAGAGGATAAGAAAGAGATACAAGCAGAGCGAGAGAGAATGGGGAGAGCTGTACAGGAGCAGGCTGAGAGAGAGAAAGAGCTCGAAAGGCTCAAAATGGAGAACGAAAGGCAAGAAATACTCTGGTTCCATTATCAGGAGGAGCTAATGACAGGAAGTGATGTAGACACCCACAGAAAAAACCCTAAACGCAGATGAGTCAGTCAGAGACTTGCACAGTTCAATCTAAGCCATGGCCTAGTTTCTGTAGTTGTGGGTTTGTTCTGCATAGAAGTTTAAAACACCCACGTGACCTACAGACACCAGTGAAGGACAAATACACAGACTTAATTACACAGCTATTTACAAATTCATTGGCAATGCTTTATGTTAACATTTATAACCATTAGTTGATATTAGCAATTCTTCAATGACCATTAAATATTATTAAACCTTACATTAAGACTTTTGATATAAAAAATGCTATTGTGTACTATTTAAACAAATCTAAATCCTTTCTACCATTTTTAATTAGAGAAAAAAAACGACATACAGCCAGATAAAGTGCAATCAATTTCTTGTGCTGTGCTTGTAGCATGGTTTTCATTCACGCATTTGCTCACAACACAGTCTAATCCACAATTAGTGAGCTCCCCTTAACCCAGCTAGTTAGATTAAACACAGTACAGTACTGAAGGAGAAAGTCTTCTGCTTGTCTTCACATGGCTACTTGTACAAGCTGTTTGCAGACTCCCCATGTATTTTTAATTCTGATCATCTCTCCTCTATCTTCTTACTGTTATGCTACCTGCAACCCTGTGCTTATTCATTCATTCATTCACTCATTCATTTTCTGAACCGCTTATTCCTAATTAGGGTCGCAGGGAGGCTGGCGCCCATCTCAGCCGACTCTGGGCGA
>JBCNYG010000022.1:42274571-42289333 GCA_039654305.1 Porochilus rendahli | reverse complement strand
ATATATGAAAATACGCAAGATTTAGAAAAGAAGTGTACAACTTGAATATGTAAGGTAAAGGGTGGGTCTACAGTGCTGTTCTTTAAGATGTCCCTAACATCAGCAGAATTTCTTCACCTTTTCTTTTATTTTTCTACAGGCCCAAACAGTGGTGGCAGGAAAAGTTCGACTCCAGTTTTCTACAAAAAGGTTCCATAGAAGTTGAGCAGTTGGCAGGGTACTAAAAGACCATGGCAGCCGAAAGCGTGATTGAGCTGAGGGACTGGCTGTTCCTCCTTCTCCTTTGCCTGACTTTATTGGTGGAAGTGCTAGAATTTGCAGCAGCAACAGCTGCCATCACTGAAGCAGCACTTGGAGAGGCAGAGCTTCAGGGTGATGTTCCGTGTCCAACAGCATGTAGATGTGATGATGGCTTTATTTACTGCAACGACCGTGGACTAAGCATCATTCCACCTTTACCATTAACAGCAACTGTGCTCTATTTACAAAATAATCGCATTAATAATGCTGGTCTACCGGTCTCTTTAGAACGGCAAATGACTGTTCAAGTAGTTTATCTTTATGTCAATGAACTTGATGATTTTCCAACACATCTGCCTCCATCACTACGTGAACTCTACCTTCAGGATAACAACATACGAACTTTGCCCCGTGCAGCTCTTGCACGTTTGCCCTTGCTGGAGAAGCTCCACATGGATGATAACTCAATTTCAACTGTAAGCATTGAAGACAAAGCATTTGCAAATAATCCACGACTTCGAATTCTTTTCTTGTCACGCAACCACCTTTCAAGTATACCATCAGGGCTGCCATCATCACTAGAGGAGCTCTGTTTGGAAGACAATCGAATATCAACAATTCCCACTCATGCATTCAGGGGACTTACCTCACTAAGACGACTTTCTCTCGATGGGAACTTGTTGGCAAATCAACGGATAGCCGATGACACATTTTCCCGTCTGTCTAATTTAACTGAGCTATCTTTGGTACGCAATTCTCTTCAGTCACCTCCATTAAACCTTCCTAGGATGCATCTTCTTCGACTATACCTACAGGAAAATGCTATGACTCACATGACAAGAGGTTCATTGGATGGTATGCATAGGCTGCAGAAGCTTGATTTGTCAGGCAACAACCTTACAACCCTTCCTAGGGGTTTGTTCAGGGACTTGGACAGCATCTCACAGCTACTTCTGCGTGGGAATCCCTGGTATTGTGGCTGCAACCTACGCTGGCTCCATGACTGGTTACATATCCGGGGCTCATCAGTAACAGTGAGGGGACTAACTTGCCATGGACCAGAAAAAGTCAGGGGCAAATCACTAAAGGACCTTACAAGTCAAATGGAGCAATGTGAGGCAACTGTGGAAGGGACTGGAGGAGTTGCAGGAGCAGGGGGAGGTGATGGACCTAAAAGAGACAAAGGAGATACTCCAACAGAAACCCCAACCACAACAACCCTCACACTTCCCCAGGGTTCTCTCTTCACCCTCAGGTCCAGACGACCTGTACACAGATACCCTGACTTAAGACAGGACAGTTCTGCAGAGGGTGAGGGTGAGGACACTGGCAAAACATTGTTAATCAGTGTAAAGCCTTTAACTCCAGAGACAGCCCACATTACATGGCAGGCTGCTCATCCAGCATCAGCTTTCAGGCTATCCTGGTTAAGAATAAGCAGTAACCCAGCCATGGGATCTATTACCGAGACACTTGTCCCTGGAGACCGCAGAGAGTATTTACTCACTCAATTACAACCACGGTCAAGTTATATTATTTGTGTGGTGCCTCTTGTTGTTAGTAAAGGAAGAAGGACACCATTTTCAGGAACAGGGGGACTGAATTTGAACATGGACTCAGAGCATGAACACCCTGCTTGTGCCAGAACAGAGACAGCAGATCTTCAAATTCAGCCTAGTGCTGACCAAGGTCAAGGTAGTCAAGGTGCAGATGAATTAACTGTCTTACCCCTTGCAGGGATCATAGGAGGGGTGACTGCATGTGTTTCCCTGTTCTTAATTTTTGGGATTTTCTGCTGGTATGGACATCGGGTAGGATATCTTACAGCTGATGATCATACTGTTTATGCGCGTGATGTTGGGTCCCGCAGTGCTGTTAAGCATTATGATGACTATGTAGAATCTGGCACCATTAAGGACACTTCGATCCTAGAGATCGGAACACCAGGTTTCCAAATGACGCCATTGGCGGCCCAACAGCCCATGCAGCCAAAGGCAAAAGTAGAGGACATGACATACATTCATACTATTTTCCCCTCAAATAATACAACCCTTTACAGGAGCACCCTGAACCACACAGCAAATCCAAGCTACGGAACCAACCGTGGCTACAGAGAAGGCGGAATACCAGATATAGATTATGCTTACACGTGATAGTCTCTTTATTATCTCTATCTTTTCTGGCCACTATCTTTAAGACACAGTAGCTGAGTAGGGCTTTGGTCATTGTCTTAGGTTCCAAAGTAGGGGTGTGCCAACTCTGAAGTAGTCTCTATATCCATAATAATCTCATAACTTTTGTTTTAAACATATCAAAACAAACATGTAATTAAACAGTTGCATAAATATTTTGTAGAAGCAATTCATGAAATCCAAAAAAAGTCATCCATTGAAACCAGTGAAAACCATATTTTGCACCAAACCTCTGAAGGTGGATGCAAAACCAATGCATTTTCTGAAAGGCTGTTAATATATTAATTGATTTATTGGGTTATGCTGTATATCTCATTATAACCACATAATTTCTATAAAACACAATTACCAAATGATCTCATTTTCATACACATAGTTGTAATGCAGGTTTTTATATGGCACACCCCTAGTCCAATGTACCCTTTGTGCCTCCTTTGGTCTGTTTCCAGTGTATCTGTAAACCATTACATTTTGGGGCAATGATTCCCTGGGAAAAAAAAATTAACAACGAATAAGTGCCAGAGATACCAGTTTTGGTATTTATATTATTTGACACTGAAGGTTTGGGGAACTTTTATATTTCTTTTCATACCTTAAGCTAAATTATGTTACAGAAACATAACAGTAGCATTAAGATAATGTTATCCTAAGGAATCAGGTGTGTATAGTTACAACTTTACTACCTGTACTGTGTATGAGCAAAGGAAAATGGGTGCCTTCCATATGTTGTTAACATCTATGACAAAAACCTAAAACAAGTTTTTTTTGTTTGTTTGTTTGCAATTCAGATTATAGGTTTTTACTATTGTCATTACCCTTGCTGTCTCTCTTTTGATTTTCTTGGGTATTGCTTTGTTTGTTCTTTTTTCCCAGCCCAGAAAACTGATGGGGTGATAACAGTTTGACATTTTATTTTTATTCAGAAAATGTGAAGGGCAGGGATGCCAGTACAAGAGAAAACACAAATTATTATTTTTAGTAAATAAAAATGCTGTTATTTCTAAAGACATCATATTCAAACCCAGAGTTCAAAACAAGCTATTTGAGAAAGGGGGTTAAAGCTGATTCAAAGACAATCATGCGAGTAAGACATCTCTCTCAAACTGACAGGCTGACACAGATAAGGCAGTCAATTTAGTACTAACTTAATCCAAGCTAATGGGAAGGGGCTATCGATACAGAACCACTGTCTAGAGAACAACATGAGCACTTAATCCAATAAAGTCCATGAAAATTAGTCAGTGGACATTTCCATGACTCTAACTATGTCACCATGAAGAACTGCTAGTAATATCCATCCATGCCCTTAAGGTACTGACAACAAAAATCAGGGACAAATATAAAAATAACAGTTACAACACTGTGGACCTCTGCGACTTTTGTATAAGTAATGGGGTGTGCTATAAAACACAATCTTTTTTTAAATGGTTAAGGAATATCTTTTACCCAAATTATTGGTAGACACTGGGAGCATTGCTTGTAAAGATGAAGTGTTCAAAATGTCAGCTTAGTATATACTCCCTTTAATTCTCCTGCCTTTTATGATGCATTTTGAAAGTGAAAATGCATTTTGAAATAGAAAAAATGTCATTTCTCTGCAGTAAATAATAAACAGCTTGTTTTTTCCATGAGTGTGTGTGCGTATAAATAGATATGTAGTTATAGATATATAGATAGTTTTGCTATATAGACACAGCAATGCTGTGTTTAGTCCAAGTTTTACAAGAATACAAGTATACAATAAAAAAGACAGAAAAAAATTTCTAATTTGTCGAAAAATCTGATATACACAAATAAGGGGAATGTCCTTAGTGGGCCAAACAAATCCTCTAAAACATGATGTTACATGTCAGTGAGGCAAATGAATTATTTTGAAAGAAAGCAAATGGATTGTGTTTAAAAGCAGACATGTCTTCAGTCTGAACAGTGTGGTAATGCCTGGGTAAGCAGCACATGGATCAATATAATGAGAGAAGTGTCCATCTAAGACAGAAAGCAGGTTTCCGTAGGCAATTATTCACAACACCAATTCACAAAATTATCTGTTTTTATAAATCAAATTTTTGAGATTTATGCAAAATCATTTTATGCCACTAAGTGTTTATTAAGCAAATTATACTTTTCAGGAGCTACTTAAAGGGAGCAAATACTGGCTTTGATGTAATGTATCTTTGAACTCACAACAGTGCATGTGTGTTAGAGTGCATATGTGCTGGTGTATATATTTACAAGGGAAAACATGTTTAATCTGCTATAATTGGTCTAAATACTATGTTGATTAATTAATCAACGGCCATATACCACTAACATGGAATTTAATCGACACAATGATTTTTTCATTAGAGTTTTGATTCAACTATAAGGGAACAGAATTAACAATAAGCCAAATACTTTTAAAACTGTAAGACAGTCAGACACAAACTAATTAAGATAAGAAATGTTGAAACAATGTTGACTTCAGTATAACAGAGCTGTGCAACAAGCTTCTTGATGATAGCTCTGATGAACAGCATGCCTCCTGCATTTACCACATTGGGGAAATTAAGATAATTACACTAAGAGAAGGCCTGCATTGAAGCTTCCTTCATTTGAGCTAAAGTGGCGATTGATTGGAAGAGAATGGAAAGGGTGGGAGGCTTTTAACGACGCCTGGAATAATTGCTAGGCATGCCGTTCTGCAAGATCATTGAGTTAGCTTTAAAACCACCATACCGTTCATTAATGGTTTAGCATCTGAGAGTTGGATTGTCAATGCTGTGTATCAAGCATTCCGAATTTCAATTAACACAGTCAACATTCTGCAGAAAGTCCAGATGTTGCATGGCATTTACATAAAATCTGTATCTGCTTATGAACTCATTTTACATTCATATTCATAACTACATCCTGAAAAAATCTGTTCCAAAAGTTTTTCCAGCCATGATATAATCGTTTTCAAAAGCACTACTCAGTAGGCACATCATATTTAATGTTAAATTAAATGCAATGAAAAAAGTACATCACATTCATGTCAAATAATTGAAAAGCATTTCAGATTGCAATGAATTTATTAGGCATGTGACAACTGTTTCTCACTATAAAGCCTGGCTTCCAATTAACAACAATGTGACATATGCTGAGAGATGTGAGATTTCACAGTGTGAACTCATTTTAAATTCGCTTACGCTAGTGAGAGAGGGCTCTGAACCAGGGCTTGGAATGTTAAGCCTCATTTGCAACAGATAACAGATGTAATGGCTTACACACTTTGACAAATAAGGCACATTTTGAGACCTATTTAGAGATGTCATAAGTTGGCATATGCCCATATAAAAATATATACATTCTGTGTATTAAAGCTGTGTAAATTGTTTAGCTGTGGGTTAAAGAAGCATGTACATTATATGCTGCGTAAAGTAAATTATCAGGCCATAAGAGGGGAAATGTTTGTGGTGTTGCTGCTCATTCTTCCCCACTCGATTTTCCATCCCTTTATTTAAACTACAGAGATATTACTCTATCTTACACTACAGAGGGAACTGCAGGTCATAGAGATTTTTAGATAATACCCCACTGTCAGTTAGGGGAAGATATAAAATCAGATTTTTTAAAAAACAATAATGTGGCTTTCTTATCTAAAGTGCAAGTGAAATATATTGTTTCCTTTTTTTTTTACTGGGATACTGGGTTCTGTCCTGATCTACAGTATATTGAAGAGTGCCATGTTTATCTGCATCATTCTTCTGCTTTCCTGGGAATCTGGTTTGCAATATCAGTTATCTATTTTGAGTCCCAGAACATACATCCTCTTCCATCAGAGTAATCCAAACAGAAAGACTCAAAGGGAAAATTTAAATCAACATGCCAATGTAATCTTTTTTGTCCTGAATCAGAAAAGCCTGATGATGAGACACGTCCTTAAAACCCTTTTCTAAGGAAGCAGGAGATGTAGGAGTTTAGCAGAAGTTATGGGGTCAGTGAAGAAACAGACGTTTAAGGAGAAATTCCCTAGCTCTGAATTTAAACTTTAATACTCATTACCTCTCTGCATGATCAGTCTCTCTCAAGACACTATAATCATGTCTACCTTGATCAGGGCTTTAAACTTAATAAACTTACAAACAACGTTAAGAACTCAAACATAAATAAACACAAGAAATGTTACTAGGTCATATGATTTACTAGAACTTCGAGACATCATGTAAATCTCTCTTCTCTCTAGCTCACATCTTAACAATTCACTCTTCATGAAAATGATCGACGCATCTTAATAAACCAACCTGCAACAATATATCCTCCCTAATTTGCTAGATGGATGGACGGATCAATGAATAGATGGATGGATGGATGGATTTAGTAGTGTAAAAAGGATGTTTACCCCACCCTGGTCCCCTCCTTTCTGGAGGACAGTTCCTAAGTGCTAGTGGATTTTACGTTGGATGTATTTTATGGGGAAAACAGGAGCCAAGAGTTGTAAAATGTTGTGAGAAGGAGGAGAGAGGGGACGGGGGTGGAGGCGATCTTATTGAAAATCCAATCTTTATTGAGAACAACACACAAACAGTCCTCCCCTCTCCCACCCTGCCTTACAGCTCGCACTGCTCTGCTTCTTTCTCCGTCCTCTGATCGATCAGCTCTCCTTGATGTTTCGGGGAAGACGGATGTGTGTGCGTGTGTGTGTGTGTGTGTGTGTGTGTGTGTGTGTGTGTGTGTGTGTAAAAGGGTAAATACTTGAACACATCACCTCGAGTTTTATCCTGTTTTAGAATGTTCTGTATATAAGTGCACATGCTTTTGGATGAAAATAAATCAGTGACTGCATGATATGATTTCATTACAACCCAGAAGTTTTAGTCTTCTTATACCACAGCATTTTTTATTCTTAAAAAGCAACTGATCATTTTATCACTATTTGTATTTACCGTATTGCAAAATTGGAACTTGGTATTGCTTAGTTTATAAACAGCCATTTGCTCACCAAACCACGTTTTATCCCTTGTTTGAAGTTAATAGGACATAATATGTATGTTGTCATGTTACTGAAAAACAATCCCTTGCATACTGCATAAGGCTTTTGTGGGGAAATCCTATTCACTGTTACATAGTGCTGACTCCTTTCCCATATGATTGATTAGGGTTTTTTTTTTTTTTTGCTGTGATAGTTATTTAATCATTTTATTGTTTAGCTTAGATTGTCCTGATCAACTGCTGTACAAGTCTGTTACTGTTATAGAAATGATAATGTATTAGGACAAGAGTGTTGGTATAACCATTTATGCGCTACTACTGCAAGAGCTGGTGTTATAGATAATTAATGAATGTCAATGGATCAATTAGGTTTAAGAATACAGCAATGCTGTGGTATAGGAATGTATCCTAATAATTCAATGAATAGGAGTTAATAAGGTGCCGGACCTGCACAGTCACAGCTCGTTTACTTAACAATATTTAATTCATGAAGATATCGAGTTCTCAAATTTCCTGCAAAAAGCTGTTCAAAGCCCTTATCAATTAAGAAGATTGAAAAAAAACCCTGCCTTTTAGTTTCTCATCTAGTTCCTGATTGTGTACAGTGATACATTAGCAGGAATACTCACTTAGTTTAATCAATAACTTTATGGGAAGGAAGTGAAGGAGAACAGTGCACTGGATAAATATTTCATATTTGGCTTTAAAAAAGTATCATTGAACAAGTAATAATGTAATAAACGTAATATATGTACTGCAGGTTAAAAAATGACATTTTAATCTAGAGCATTTCAAAATCAGGGAAGTCAGATTGATATTCCACTCCATCTTTAGCTGTCAGATTTTTTTTTCTGAAGTTATCTGGTGTTATTGATGGGTCTCAATCAATTGTTCCAAACCCTTTCTCAAAAAATGATCATAATCATGCCTAATTCTATTGGGGGTTTAAAATTCTTATCAACAATAAGCAATATAATGCACTTTAAAAGGTATTTTAAGACACTGATCTCTTTAGCAAGGACAAATTATTTTATTATATTCATAAATGACCCATGTGGGTTTTAAGCAAGGACACAAATGTAACACAGTTAAATTAATTTATGTAACATTTGCAAATATATAGGCCTAAAAAAACTTGTGTTTCCTCTAGCAGGCTCAAAAATGTAGGGTTGGTGGCTAGGCTTTGCTCATAGACGAACTCTAGAGTAGAGATTTATATACAAGGAAACATCATTTAACTTAAAGACTCTTAAATAAGAACCACATGCTACGAGCACAATCATGGAAGTATCTTTAAAAAGTATCTTATCTTTAAAATGACCCAAACCTTCAGACAGCATCATCTGCTCTGCTAGCTCTTGGAGAGTCTGGTCAGTGCAGACCTTGGCTCGCTTCTCCCTACACTATGTGTTGTGCAGATCAGTCTGTACTTCCTAAAGGTGGCTGTAGTCTGGAACAGACTACATGACTACGGTTGTACAAGGAATAAAAAACACTATCTGGTGAAAGGATATTTCTTTTTGACCGTCTGCACGGTTTTCACAGCCAACAGCGCAACAAGAACGAACCATTTTAACACAGAATTAACACGAATCCACAACACAAACCAAGCACCTCTATAGTTTTTTTTACAGCCAGGACCGAAAGTTAAGGCCCACGAGGGAGGGGGTGGTGCGCAGTCTAGATATGTTTAAACTGAGGATGCAGGGTTGCTCTAGTTAGAGGCAATTTATCATTACCAGTAAATCTGTTGTTTGTAAATTTACTATTACCGATAAATGATAAAGCCAGACAATATAATTTCTGCATTTAACCAAAAGGTAATTCCTTCATTTTACCATTTTTTTGCTAAACTTTACTTTGAAATGCACCTTCTAGAGTTTGTGCATACATAATTATATAGTCTCAATCTCTTGAGGCTGACAGATGCATCAGGCGCACATACACACACACAAGCACACACAAAACCCACCAATCCACATACTACCATAAAAAGCATGGAAAAATGCATGTACAGAGAGCAGTGTTTACCATTTTTTAAATTTCATCAGTTTGTGTTAATAAAATGTGCGTACTTAATTCTCGTTCACTTGATGATGTCAGTTAGACCTTTCAGTCTGAAAGCCGATTCTCTAACCGTTATGTGATGGCTGCCCCCAAAAACGAACAAAAATGAACATGAAGCCAACAAAAATCGATGGAACTCAATGTTCCCCTTTGGGGAAGTCTTTAGTAAAAGGAAAAAGATTTATACATGAATGAAAAGAAACCTGAGTAACAGAGTTACAGTGAACCAGTTTTTATGTAATGCTGCCATAATTTTAATGAGTGCTAAAAACTCCAGCTTGTAATTTAACCACCAGAACTTGAAACACCAATAAAATCTGAAATAAAGTATTCTGAGGTTAACAGTGTACACAGGTCAACACAGTGTATCAGAAAAGCAACTACAAGCTTCTCACACTTTGACCTGCTCTTTTGTCACAGCTAGAAAAAAAGGAAAACTTTACAAAAGACTGAATTTGTTGCTCAAGTTACAGAGCTAGGTCATTTACGGAGGCCCCGGAAAGTAATTTGTTTAATCCATGGTCCTATAATTATAGGACCAGGAACTGGTTTTAGCTGTGTTGCTGTGGACTTTGTTTTGGAGTGTGTGTGTTTTAGGGAATGACAGGTGTTGATAAAATTGTGCAAATCCAAGGTGTTTCAGAAGAGTAAGGTGTAAATTATAGAAACATGCTGACTACTTTTGAGCATTATTTAATAAATGCAAGCACATTATCACTCAAACTGCCTCATCACATTTAACATTTCTGTCATAATTGAGCACTTGTTAGAGTCTTTGTGGGATTCCGAGCTTCGGAAATACTTAGCACCGTTTCTGTGCCTTTAAAACCTCACCAGATTTTGGTGTGAAGGTAATGTTTATTAGTGTTTTGGGAGTGTGTTTGTGTTATAGACTTATTTTCCTGTAAAACAAATAGCAACAGATAAAATAACAAAGAGGTCAGAACTTTATGAATTGCAAATCCATAATTAGAAAATTTTACTAAAATCCAGATTTTTACAACTACTTACCTGAACGTGTGTATGAGAAATAGAAAATCTCATTAGACTGCAATTACTTAAAAAAAATTTTTTTTAATCCGAAAGCTGTTCTTTTAACCAAACATTATTAATATGCATCAATAATTACACAATATCAAATATATATTTCTGTTGTCAAAGGAAACAAGGTATATCATAAAGAAGAAATAAAGTACTAAATAGGAAATTAAAAAAATAACAGATCACTAACACTAAATGTTTAAATATATAAGATACAATGAGAAATTTTTTTAATTCTTAGGAACATTATTATTTAGTATATGGGTACACAGGAGTGGCACCGTCTAATTGGATGTCTATCTTGGGAAAATAATTATGGATATCATGGAATGGTCCTTGAAACAGAAGCAAACTCTTATCGTGGAGCATTTTTTTTCCCAAAACATTTTTTTAAATGAGGTGAAAACTGTGATCAGGTGCATACGTGCTGTGTGACGGGGACTCCTTTAAACTCCTTTTAGAATTTCAGTACATGCTATTAGAAACAAAATAAAGCAAACTAAGATTTTTTTGTTTATTTTGACATATTTTAACCATGAAGGAGGAGGCGAAGGCGAGACTACTCATCCAGAGTTCAGACATACTACACCGAAACTTCAGTTAACTACATTCCATAAGAGTGGGCTTTTACACTCATTCAAAGTTTTAGTATATTACATGAAACAACAGAAAAATACAAACAAACAGAAACTATGTTTTTACTGGAATTTTTTTGTTTTTTTAAAGCAGGACAATGCCAGCTGCTTCAAGCATTATTCACTGGGATAATGTTTTTTAATCCCCTGATAATGTACCAATCACATCACACCATTCCCATGTAGTAAATACTAATGTCCATTATCCTGAGATAGAGAGCCAATCTGCAGCAGTACATGTTTTACACATGTGTGTGTGTGTGTGTGTGTGTATGTACACACATATATACAAATATATACACACACACCTACATGCATACATACACATCCTTTCCTCTGTTTTATATATATATACACGCACAACATTACACTAGCAGTCCACAATTACTCAGGAGGTTAGATGATTGATTGTAGCCAGTGCATCAACAAATGTATTAAAGTAGGGTGGACAGATTTAAAAGGAGGGTGGAGTTTGGATAATGATTACTCCATATTTTACTAAGCTGAACATAGATTACACTCCACATCTACGATCATAAAAAAAAACAAATCTGCATAGGAATTTCACTGAGGTCAGCACAATAAATTAAATAATATGAAGTCTGTTCACACATTTATTCTTTAACGCTACAGAAAATTTGTTGTTTCGTGACATTATCAGAAAATTAAATGAACTGACCATGAATATCATGATAAAAAATTTGCCATATCACCCAGTCCTAGCTGGTAGGTGGTCTCGAAAATTGTTTCTAGGTGGGAAAGTGCACTAGCGGGTGTGCATGAGAATTTTCACCTCACAAGTGCTTTTCTGATCCATCAGTCTGTATTCACTGTGACCCTGACCAGAATAAAGCAGTTCCTCATGATAAATGAATACACTTTTACTGTGACCTTTTAGATATCTCTAAAAAATAGTGTTTGTTGTAAGAAATGTAATTGTGGATAAAATCAAAAACTAAGACTTAATTAATTAAAAAATAAATAAATAAATAAAAAACAAAAATATTTTTTGTGTATATAAACATTCATTCATTCATATCTGAACCGCTCAATCCTAATTAGGATCGCGGGGAAACTGACGCACATCTCAGCCGACTCTGGGCGAGGGCAGAGTACACCCTGGACAGCTCGCCAGGCCATCGCAGGGCAGAAATACGCTGACAGCAGTGCAGCCTACGTGATGAAAATCAGCAATGGTTCTTTTACATGCTTCTCACCACAGACAGTGAGAGACATGGCCGGCCTTTGATAACCCGGTTATCTGCACCGGGGCACTGGAGAAACATAATGACATTGACTCGGTTAATTGCCAATAAGTCAACAACTTGAGTCACTCTTCTTTAAAAAAACCTAAATTAAAAAAACTAAATCGTTCACCAATCTTTAATAAAATGAGGCTACAAATTGGAACAATTTCAGAATAAAAGTCCTCAACCATCATTAATCTGGAGAAATCTGGATCTGCGCACAGGACACGGATGAAAATCATATCAAGACCTGTATGTCATTTCAATCCTTTTAGGGTCACTGGAAGGGTGGAGCTTTCAAGTACACCCTGTGTAGCTCGCCAGACCACCAGGTGACCAACACACAAACCACCTAGAAGTAAAAGAACTACCAGTTAGCCTAATGTGCATGTCTTTGGACTGTCGGAGGAAACCAGAGTACCCAGAAGAAACCCACACAGACATGAGAAGTACATGCAAACTCCACACAGAAACACTCCAGGACCCAGGACCTTCTTGCTTTAAGGCAGACATGCTTACCCTTATGCCACCATGCCTTCCTATATCACTTCCTCGCTCAAAACTCAGATTGAGTATTTTTCAGCGCAGCCAGCTGTGCTGATTGGCCAGCTGATTTAAGGCACTAAATCCAGAGCCTCTGGCAAGGTTCATCCTCTCTTATTGCCACTGACCCCAGTGTTAAATCCAGGACTTATGAGCTGCTAAGTTAACAACCATTTATAATGGACAACAATAAGAAGCTGGTCCTCGCTTTCCTCAATACTCACCTCTACTCTGCTAGAAATGGCATGTTGACTCCAATATTGCAATTCATGATTTGTGCTTCCTGTCTCCAGTGCCAAATATCCCCATCACCAGCAGTATACTCTGTCTTAGTCCTCAAATGTAAATGTGATTTGTAAGATGTCATTTCTCTTAAGTGGCAGCAGATGGTACACTTCAGGATTGGGAGAGGATTGGCCATGTTTCAGTGAGCACTCAGAAATGTAGAAAGAACACATCAATTTACCTTGCATAACCTTCACTGCAGACGTCTCTCTCATTCGTGCTTTCACTCATGCTCTCTCTTTCTCTCTCTCTCTCTCTCTCTGTCTCTCTCTCTCTCTCTCTCTCCCACCCGTTTTTTTTGTAATGGAGTGGAAAGTGGTTGACAGGAAATATGGCCGTGCTTCTCCAATCCCTTGGTTCCATTTAATTTGGCAGACTGAAAGAGGAGGACGGCTGACAGATCATTCGTCTCAAGCGCTCTTCCTCTGTGGAAATCATTACAAGGCAGTTTACTCCTCGGACTTACGCTCTGCCTCCCAACCATATGCTGTTTATGTGCGTTCACACAGTCAAGCAATATCATGCGCACACACACACACACACACACACACACACACACACACACACACACACACACCATTCTAAATGAATCATGAATTCTGTTACAGCCTATGCTTGTGTGTGACAACAGCAGCATTGTGTTACTAGACAACACAACGAAACATCTGAATTTGTAAACCTGATGAACGAGGACATTTTTGCGGTTGTGTGTTGGGCCTCTTGTAGGGTGTGCTTATTCGTTTTTTTATTCAAAAGAACAAGGAGGAAATTGCTTTTTATATCATTCATTATTCGTTACCCATTCAGTGTTAAAAATAAGAATAAAACGGCTGGTTCTTGATATATAACTAAGCTAGTTTAGGCTCTGGATGTTTAAATAAACAAAATAGATTAATCCATTTTATTTGGGTAATACTTTGTTTTGTCATATTTGTACACCTATATAAGGTTAAACTGTCATGGTGACAGAAACCATAACATCTGTGTTATAACTCGATACAGAGGTACTTCACTGGACCCCAGAGGACTCCTTGCTCCCCATACAAGTGCACTCAATAAAGTATGAAGTAAGGGCTGCTGTACACTATATAGGGCAATACTATGTTACAGAATTTGGAATTTAGTCCCACATTATTGCTGGTTAAGTAAAGGTAACTATATCTTATCTCTATATAGATTCCTTATCGTCACAATAGAAGACAGAAACTGTGATTGAACCGAAGCTTTAATTTCTGCTTCTCTACTATTGCAACAATCAACGGTTACTTTTAATTATTCAGCAACTGAATTCTTACTACGATGATTGATGGTTGTCTGGGGAGGAATCATTTTACTAATATCAGGTTGTCCGGCATTCTTATTGTATTTCTAAGAAGCTCAGAAACCCACTTATTTCGAACGATGCAATCAGCTATTAATTAATCTCTCATTAAATTATTTTTTAGAATGTAAATATATTGTTTGCTTCACCATCAGAATCTACAAGCCAAATATTCATTCATTCATTTTCTGAACCGCTTATTCCTAATTAGGGTCGCGGGGAGGCTGGCGCCCATCTCAGCCGA
>JBCNYG010000022.1:42231469-42242726 GCA_039654305.1 Porochilus rendahli | reverse complement strand
GTGTGCGCGTTAGATTTTTATATGATAAGTTTTGTATATATATATATATATATATATATATATATTTGTAATTATAGTTCATTAATGGAGAACTTACCATTTTATTCACTGATTGTACCTTATATAACGGTCACAATTATTAAAAAAAACCCACAAAACTCTTTCCTGAATACTTCCAATTGTGAAAAGCTTACTGAGGATTATAAACCATGATATAAAACATGATTCTCACAGTGCCACTGCTACAAGTGCAGCAGGTTGAGGTCAGCATCATTCATCACCACATAAGGATAAAAAAATAACTGAAAAGGTATGCCAGAGCCTCCAGTACCTTCATGTCATATGAAATACAGGCAAATGGTTTGAAGTAACTAATGCCAGATGTGGTGGCTTTATTAAGCCACATTCACACAGACACTGACCTGCTCGAGAAATTTGCCCAAGGTTTTGGGGAACTCATGTGTAGCGGGATCTGTCAGTCAATGGTGTCTTAATCTGATTGCTCAAATCACTCACATGAAAGTTTAGCTAAGTTGAACTTCGTGTTCGCCTACTTCGCATTGCTGGGGACCTCTGGTCACTTGTTTTGATGGCAATCATTGTGGAGCCTGGTCGCTCATGGCTACCTGTGTGAATGCAGCTTTAGGTACCTGAAATAAACACGCTGTTTTCCATATGACTATACTTTTTTTTTCCTCCATAGAAAGTATAGAATTCACAGGTTTACATGTGTGTGTCTTTCAGAGCTGGTGGACTGTGATAAGCTGGATCAAGCATGTGGTGGTGGGCTTCCATCCAATGCATATGAAGCTATTGAAAACCTTGGTAAAAAAAAAAATCTCACACACACACACGCACACACACACATATATCAACAGTAAAGAATCATAACAGTGTACCAACAGTGTACCATTGTAATCCATTAATTATGGCAAAATCTAATTATTTACAATATGTTGTTCCTGTTGCAGGGGGTCTTGAGACAGAGACAGACTACAGCTACACAGGGCACAAGAAGAGCTGTGAGTTCTTCTCTGGGAAAGTGGTGGCCTACATCAACAGCTCTGTAGAGCTGCCCAAGGATGAAAACGGTGAGTCAGATGGGTAATATAACACACTGTGTACCCACATATTTATCAGCATGTCAAACTTGTTTATATCTGATATTTATACACTATAATAAAATACTGATACTGATAGTTTTTTAGGACAGTACACTTATATTTAAGGAATTTGGGCAGTGATTTAATCAGCATTCACATGATGACTATTATCTGGTTTAATAACTGATCTATATTTCCATTTATAAATCCATCAGACCTGCACTGTAACTTTGTGGGTTTTTTATGTTTATATACATTTTATAATACATGCATTTTTCTTCTTCTATTATTATTACTATCATTACTATTATTTTAATTTTTATTGTTACATGGACACGAGAGGTCATGTACACCCAGGTATCATAGAGTTTCTTCTTATTAAGTATTTCTTTGTTACAAACTGCACAAAAATGTTGCCCTTCCGTGAGACTAATATTAGTCACGGCAGGTCTCTTATCTGGTCATGCCCACATGCAAGTATTAAAAGGAATATAAAACAGAAATTATAAGATTTCCAGTACATGGATAGTTTGAATCTAGTGTTTAAAAAATATATATGTTATAGTGTGTTGTTTAATGAAACACCTGAATTAGAATAATGACTGTATATTTGGTGCCAATATAAGCAAAATAATAATGCAAAATCAAACATGCCTGCATGTGTGTGTACAGATATTGCTGCTTGGCTGGCTGAGAATGGACCGGTCTCTGCTGCCCTCAATGCTTTTGCAATGCAGGTATTTACTCTTTACAATTTCCTCTATATAATTCCAGTACAAGCACTAGGAGTAATAAGACAGTTGTAATAATCTCTATGACTTGTACAGCCAGATGATTGCAAACTGAAAATTGCAAGAAGCTAGACCATCTTGCGGAGGCACCTGGGAAATCCTACCACATACCCTCTGAATAAGGCACATTTTATTTAAGTAATTGGAAATGGATGGTAATGGAAATTACCTAAAAATTATTAAACAATATACAACATATGTCTGATGTGCTAGCGGGTTTAACTGTAATGAAATGAAGGATGCTTTATATAAAAGTATATAATTAAACTACAGTTACTACAATTAAATTACTATTTTGTCTGGACAACTGGTAACCTGCTAATGTTTTAAAAATTAGCAGTGTCAAAAGAACTATTTATTGTGTTGGATTCTTGTTTGATGTGTATGATTTATGAGTTCGTTCACAATAGAGTAGAATTAAAACATCATGATTGCCTGAATATTTCTTTAACGATGGTCCTAAAATTGTCATATATTATTTTTGAAATAAATATTTAAATGAAGTATTTTTGAGCGTAATAAAGAAAATTTCTATGGTTGTTTAAAAAAAATGCTAAGTTGTACAATATATTAATGATACTATAATATACTGTATACTAATTCTGTGGGAAACACTTTAAATTTTACACCCATACCCCATACATGGCACTCATTTACATAAGGACTATCAGCTATCATTACATGTATACGTTGCAAAATATGGGATTTATCCAAATGAATGTTTGCTTAGAATTGTGTGTGCATGTGCTTGAACTCAAGACCATATTTTTATACCATATATTTGCTTAGTCACGACTCTTGATAATAATTTGAAACAGTTTACCTCTGCAGTCCATCAGTGATTTTCATATTAAGAGTAATTACTGTTCAATACAGTGGGGCCGGATGTGTATTGATTAGAGTGCCGAGCTCTTGATCCAGATTTTGTGTGTCCAAATCCACGTTAGACCCCAACATGCTATGACCCCTGCGCAAGGTGTTAACCACAAGTGTGCCTCTCTCCACCCAGCAGTACAAATGGGTAGCAGTAAAAAAAATTCTGAGAAGGTAACCTAGCGTCCCATCCAGGAGGAGTTGAACTCCCAATCATTTCAAGTTCCAGCCTGATAAGCCAGTAAAAGCCCAACACACTTACCTTCAATACAAGCACTGATTTCTGACAACATACTCATCATCTTAAGAATGTGATCCTTCTTGTTTTCTTGGAGGATGTTACACATCAAGCATATTTTAGAGACCAGACCGATCCCTTAGCTGTAAGCTCTGTGGTTTCTCACAAGCCACTAACCACTCCTAAAACCACTGCAAATTCAGTCAGTTCTGAATTGCATACCAATTTGATGAAGTGAAACAAAAGTGCTTTAAAAATTTTTACATTGAAGTTTGTACTTGGCAATATCTAAAACACACAGAAAGGATGGATAACACTCAACTTCTAGATTTTTACAAGGTTGGACTTCATCTCATAGGCATTGCTGTGTTTGTTGTCCTTGCCTCAATATTTCACAGACCCTTGCCCAAAATGGTGTAACCAGTCGAGGTAATGTATGAATGTACCGAGGCTACAGCAGCCAGTCCAAGTCCTAAATTCATTTTTAGGGACACAATCTTGCCTGCGCACATTAAGGATTCTCCATAGCATTGCATGTTGACGTAATTGCCATTTCTTCAGAGACCAAGTGGCAGAACCCTACAGAAGTAATGACAGCATGCCACTTTCGAAGATCTTAATCTTTGTGGCTAGTATAGTCCCACACTTTCCTCAGATGTTATTGAGAGAGTCGAATGACCCTGAGGCTTGACCAGTTTTCACATTAGTTTCCTTGTCAATGTAGCCACCACTGGAAATAATACAACTGAGATATCTGAAATGACTGAACAGTTGGTATTTTTGGCAATTGACCTTCAGGCCTGCTTCCTTAGCATTGTTAAAGACGTTAAATGTGGATCATGCAATATTGCTGTAAAGACCCCTCACTATACCCAATCTGAAAACGGAAACATTTAAATTGGTGCTTATTTCATAAAGGACAATGTTATTGGCAAAAATGTCACATCCCAGCTCCTAAGTGGTACACCAGAAGCACAGTCACCCTCTCATCCAGAGAGTGCATCCAATCCCCATGACACTCTCCAATAATGGGCATCATTGAGCTCATGCAAACGAAAGTTGTTGCGTAGCGCTTGTTCTTGGAGTGTGTTACACCACCCTTGACATTGTATAATTATGAATGAAAGTATGCTTTTTTTTATATGCTACATGCTGGCGCTCCAATGTGTTACTGATCACGCCTGGTTCCAGACATACAGTAGCACAGTCTTTTCTGCTTTTGTTCAGTTCTGTAAAAACAATCATAGCTGCCATATTGAGAGGTTTTCGTTATGGTAATATAGCAGGATCTATGTGTATAAAGGGCATTTGTTCATAGGCACATCCATCCATCCATCCATCCATCAATCCAGGCAAGGCAATTATACTCAGATATAAAGCTTAAAAGGGTATTTCCCAGTCATTATTAAATGAAAATGTGCACACGCACAAATAATAAACAGCACAGCTTAATTACCCACTTATTTGATTAGTAATCAAAATCAAACCTAAAAAGTTGATTTGTCATATATAATATCATTATCATGTGATGCAGTGTCTAATTTTATGGTTAATTGTGGGTGTATATGGATTTGATGTACGCAAATTGCAAATACACTGAACTGCTATTTCTTATGAATTTTCATTATATACACTTATGTGTATAGCTTAGCAAAATGTTATTGACTCCTCCAGGGATTTATGTGATTATTCTATTTATTTTTCTATATTTATCAATTTCTTTTTGTCTCTGCCTGTTCCTATGTGTATAGTTCTACAGAAAGGGAGTGTCTCACCCTCTGAAGATTCTATGTAACCCCTGGATGATTGATCACGCAGTTCTGCTTGTCGGATATGGAGAACGTGAGTATTATATTTTTTATATTTGCCCAAAACAATAAACATTACAACAAACAGTCTATGATGATGCCCTGCAAATTTATTTTAAAAGCTTTTAAATATTACCTAGTTTACATTACAGGTAACCTCATTAGTTTATTTATTTATTTTTACACATGTTCAGTAAGGGGCCCTGTAAAGTTCTTTTAGATCCGGGGTTCCAAAAGAAAAAATATCATCAAGCAAAAGAAGCTTGCTTTGTCTGCTGTTTGTGTGGTGAATTGCAATTGCACTGAAAACCATAAAAATCCCTCTTAAACCCTACTGAGGATATGTATAGTACCAGTCAAAAGTTTGGGCACACATTTATTCCGATTAGAATGAGTGGGTGTGTCCAGACTTTTGACTGGTACTGTATGTTAGAATTGCTTTACCTTGGGTTTACACTGGGACACAATGTCCACGATCTCTGCAATTCAAAAAAGCAACTGGCCAAGTACCCTCAAGATCATCATGATTCATCACCTCCCACTCTCTCAAATCATGTAGATGTCTTCCCGAAATCATGTACCTGTACTTCAGGCGTCCTGGCTGAGGGGTTTTGGCGTTCTATAGAACAGCTATTATTTCTATTCTTTTCATTATGCTGCAGTCCATCTACCCATAACTCTGAGAACCTTCTGCAGTCAAAGTTGTGATGAAAGTACAATGGGACGGTAATTTGACTCAGAATTGGAAAATTAAGGACTTGGGCAACATCCAACTTGTCTGATGTTATTTCACTGATTTAAGCCTTATTAATATTAATAAAATAGTCAGTATACAAGTTTCAGTGTAGTGACTTTTAGTATGTACTTTTTGGTGCAGTGACTACCCTTGTTCTTATAAACATTAGTAATAAAAAACATACAAGAAATTGTGTCTAAGGTTTTGACTGGTACTGTATGTAAAATGATTTGGGGTACAGCTGAATAGTTAAGTTTGTGCAGGGCTAATGTCTGGCACAAGAAACTTATTAGGTCTGAAATAAAGAATCTAGCCAGATCCACTGCACAGCAGTGCAGCAAATACAAAAAAATGACAGACCTCACATGTAAATTACTGTTTTTCACTTGTAACAACTTAACATTTTGCAAACATGCCATTTATTGGAATCATGATTGTGGTTTCTCAAATTGTTGGTTGTCAAGAAGATAAAGGTAATGGCACTCTGACTTTAAAAACTGTCACACCTTCAGGACATATTTCTGCATCTAGCTGCAAAGCTTTACTTCTATAACTGATCGTTTTGATATTGTCTTTGACTGTGCACAGGTAATGGTGTTCCATTCTGGGCCATTAAGAACAGTTGGGGTGAAGATTATGGTGAACAGGTGAGGAACCAATGTTGAACCTGCGTACATTTGAAAATACCTAGCCCTACATACCTTTAAGCAATCCTGGAAAACATTTCAGGTTAAATATCACCATTTTATTTAAATAATATTTAATATTAGAATAATAGGTCAAATTATTTATTTCAACTTTTATTCCTTTTATCACATTCCCACAGCCAGAGGTTTATATGCACATTGTTAGTGTTTATCAAATTCATTGTTAAACATTGGTCAAACATTTTGAACGGCCACCAACAAGCTACATATAATATAGTTACTGGAATTTTGGTCTATTTCTTAAGTCAGAACTGACTAAAACAAACTCAGGTTTGAAGGCCTCACTTACACACACGTTTTCAATTTTACCCACCCACATGCTTCACATGGGATTCCTCAGCTAGCAAGCCCCACTTTTTGCACCTGCAAGCAGAAATCGAAAGAAATAAAACCTGAAAAAATAATTCTAATGACAATTATTCTGACCTTTCACATTCTTTGAAATAAAGTGGTAATCCTAAATGACCTAAGAGAGGGAATGTTTTCTTGGATCGAAGGTCAGGAATTGTAAAAGATTAGATGTATTTGGCTAAGGTGTATACCAATTAAAAACCTGAACTGTAAATTGAATGAAACTTGATTGATTAGTTTTCACCAAAGTTCTTTATTGAACTTTATTTCAGTCCAGTTTTACGCAGCTTAACACAGTAAACATAATTGAGATGAATGTAAGTGAGATCCTGTTCTTATTACATCTGTAATGTTTTGTAAAGTAGTACACATTAAGCAGTCATAATATAAAAACATTATGACCACCGAGAGGTGACGTGAATGACATCAATTATTTCACTGCGAAGGAATGGGATAAAGATGGAAAGTGAACAGCGAGTTCTCAAAGTTAATGAATGTGTTAGAAGTGTGAGCATGTTAATGTTAACATTTTTTGAAGCAGTGTATAAACCCTTGCAGGTGAGAAGTCCCAGGGTGGTAGCACCCCTCTCTGTGACACCACACTGTTTTAATCAGTAGGCAATAAGGTCAGAGTGTGTAAAGGGGATATGATGTCACAGAGTGTATAGGAGTGACGATGTCACAGTGTGTGGGTCAAACAGTAATGTCACAGAAAGATCTCTCTGTGACATCGCCTACTGATTGACCCATACACTGTGACATCGTCACCCCTATACTCTCTATGACATCATATCCCCTTTTACAGAGTGTGTAGGTCATGTGACACATGGTCAGATCACCATGACAAAGAAACAATGAGACAGAAACATCTCACCTAAAATGAGTGAATATTAGGATCCGAGTGTCTTTGACAAGGGCCAGATTGTGTGTTTGTGTGTTGTAGAGGGTAAGTCATGTATGTATGAATACTAATGATTTCCTCTGTCTATTCAGGGCTATTACTACCTGTACAGAGGATCCAATCTGTGTGGAATTAACAAGATGTGTTCATCTGCGGTGATTAACTAGGAGTACATGCGAGCACACACGTGCACTAATAGGGATATAGTTCATACATGACATGTAAAAAAAAATGCATAAATGCACAAAAAAATTGCATTGTTCAAGTCAGTGATGTGAGAAGTGTTGAAGTGTTCACCCTGTTATATATTACAATAATTCCTAAGTTTAGATAAGACACCACAGATACAAAATGCATAAAGGGGTGGAGTGTGCACCTCATAAAACCTCCATTTCCGTTACAAACACAACGTACTAGTCTATGCCTGTTACTGTGTTCAGTTCTTTCAAGTAAACCCTTAACTACTGTTTCGTCACTTTTACATTAAAATTCAAGCATTCGTTTTTAAATAATGTGTTAGAGATATGTATAGAACTGCTGACAATTATTATTTGCTTACTGATTTCAAGTTTGCTGTTACAACAGAATCCTGATTGGATACAATTGATTGCATTGCTACTGAATTTAGAAGCTGCTAGACACATAATGAATATGTTTTGCATTTTATAAAATGTTTTTAAATAATATCGATTATCACTAATAGTTTTTCATTGTAATTTTAATTTAGAAAGTGAAGTGAACAGTACATACTACATGAATATATTGTTCAACTGTATTAATCATAATAGATCGGTAAACTGTTATATGATACTAATTTATAAATGCCAGTGGTTTAATTTAAAATCTTTTGAAATAATTGCCACTTCTTGCATGGTTCCTGAGGTGATTCCCCAATGCTCATCTTCTTGGAATAAAGCCTCCAAATTCCCTTACTTGTGTATGTGTTCTTTTTTTACTACCTCTCTGGAGTACTTTCCTAGAGGTGTTTTGTATGAACATGAACAGTTATGGTAGTTGGCAGCCTCCCTTATTCAGAGCTTGGTTGTATTAGAACTTGAATCCCCAACCTTCTGCTCAGTAACCCAGAACCAGTGATCCGCCACTAACGGCTGACTTGCACATAAATCCCCTGTCATATATAAATGATTTGTAGAACTTATTCTACATATGACAAATTTTTGTATAATGCTGGCATACGTTGAACTATTGATGTTATTCCAGTTTTGAACGTATACATAGCTTATTAGTAACTTATTCTGAACCTATCGAAAAGCCAATTTATCTCCAGTGTATCTTGACATATGTAGACGTACCTGACATGTTCCGGACGACCACAAAACCTTTACTGAACGTCTTTCTAACCTACAGCTAGCGTATCATGGGCGTATTGGCATGCGGCTCTTTCATCACCCTGCTCTGGTTCCTGTGGCTTATATTGCCGCCAGACAAATGACTACTTTTGATCCCTGGTAAGCAAGCAACGTTTACATCTAAAAATAGAAAAGTTTCCGACAAAAAATTAATGTCTAATGGATCGTGGACAGATTCTTTTGCTTTCACTGCTGACAAAATGGGTTTAGCAGCCTGCTTATTATGTGGTGAGAAATTAGCAAACAACAACAAATCAAACATTGAAAGACATTTCTAGAATAAAGTTTCTGTTCATTATTGGATGAAGTTAAGAGAACATATCACGATCCTCAGCACCACAAAAAATCTGGTTGCTGTCCAAAGTGTAGGTGCTGTAACAGTTTTCTACGTGACTGGGGCACATAAAAAAAACTTCCTGGAGAGCAAAGGGGCCCTCGCCCAGAGTCGGCTGAGATGGCCCCTTGACCCTAATTAGGATAAAGAAAAGAATTCACCTTTCTTGAGCTGGATCAGACAAATTATATTTCGTAACACAATGGGAGCATTTTTAAGAATGTTCTTTAAAACAGAAACTAAAAAAGTTACTTTTAACAGTAACTCATTACTTTTTGGTGTAAGTAATCAACAAAGTAACCGAGTTACGAGGTAACTAGTAACTGTAACTAGTTACTTTTTTTCGGTATCTAGCACAATACTGTGTGTGTCATATCCACCATTAAGTGTGGCTTTTACAAACAAACACAAAATATTCTTTAAACACTAATTTATTTAAGGCAGGCTAGCAAATTATTTGAAATGAATAAAGTATGTGTGAATATGAATAAAGTGCAACATCATACACATTGATCAACTGCTGATATATATCTTCACAACATTTTACTAAAACATGATATTAAACAGCCTATTCTGAGAAAAAGAATGCATTGTATATCAAATAAATGTTCTGAAATGTACATCCTGAAAGCATAGCTATGGATGCCCAGAGCGGAGGTAAATTCCCCCTGTAAGCAAAAAGAAAGCACACAGCTGTTGGCCAATATGAATTAATTTAGCTAGTAATGCACAAACGCACGCTAGAGTAATAGTAACTGAATTACTTTATTTAAAGAGTAATGCATTTGAGTATTAGTTATTGACAAAAGTAATGGCATTACAGCAACGCGTTACTAGTAACATGCTGCTCATGTCTGCTCTGAGCTGAGCTTTGGCAAAATATCCAAGTTGAATAATTGATTCCGGTAAATAAAGTGAATAAAAAACAAACAGCAGTTCACTAAGTAAATTGAATAGAATACTGCATAGCCTATATATTTTCCATATGTCCCCTCTAATACATCCCAAAGAATCGGCCAAAGATCCTAGCACAAAATGGTGCAGCTCTCTCTAAAGCCAGTGTAACGGATCTGGGATGTGTGTTCCTCCGTCTTTTGTGAAAAGCAGCTTGAAAAGTATGTACACTGACTCTGGAATGACTATATTTAGAAATAATACTGTATTTTTATAATATAATACATCTGTGAAATGGCAAGAGGCATGTTGCGTGTAGTAAATATGCAGATTTTTTTCTTTTGATAAAGAAAATACAGGCAGGGCACAGGACTCATGTCTGGCTTAAATTGAAAGCCCTGATAATATCTATTAATTCGAACTGGAATTCGCATATTCTAATTTCACACCAATTTCTATGAGCAGGTCCAAAATTTTTCACCAAGACCACGAATACGGACCATTTACCTCGTTTTCGACTGACTACTTCCGAAAATATGCAAATTTGAGTTCAAATGTATTTAATTCCCTTTAAAATACAATTTTCTTGTACATTCGGACAAGATCACTCATGTGTGAGTCCGGTCTAATTTTGTAATATTGTGTTCAATTCCTATGTGAACCCAAAATAAATCGCAGTTTGCAGTTTACACCAAAAGACACAACCTTGCTTCAGTGGAAAATCGAGGCTGGGATTAGAATCGGCACCTCCAAGTCGGAGGCCATATTTCTTAGCCAGAAAAGGGTGCAATGCACCTTCCGGGTCTGGAACAAGGTCCTGCCCCAAGTGGAGGAGTTCAAGTATCTCGGGGGTTTTGTTTACGAGTGAAGGAAGAATGGAACAGGAGCTTGACAGGCAGATTGTGCAGCCTCTGCTGTAAAGCAAAGTTTGTATCAGTCTGTTATGGTGAAAAGGGAGCTGAGCTGAAAGGTAAAGCTCTCAATTTACCAGTCGATTTACTTTACAACCCTCACCTATGGTCATGAGCTTTGCATAGTGAGCAAAGAACAAGATCGCGGATACAGGCGGCTGAAATAAGCTTCCTTTGCAGGGTGATGGGGCTCTCCCTTAGAGATAGGGTCAGAAGCTGAGCCACCTGGAGGTGGCACAG